>JBBPBX010003470.1:0-31318 GCA_038048925.1 Garcialebias charrua
AGGTTGAAGACCAACGTTGGATCAGCAGGTCCCCACATCGAAGGTTGCAGGCTGGATGGCTTCCAGTCGGTGCCACCCTGGTTCAATGTGTCATGCAATTATGTGGTTTTAGGTGGGCTTATGATTGGGATTCTACATTAAGCCTTACCTATATGCACCTGGTATGTAAGCTATCATGGATTAGATCAGCTACAATTACCAATTAAGGGGTGGATCAATGCTGTAAAAATCAGAAATAGGGATCTATACCTATAGAAATGTGGAGGGCTTCTGTAACGAAGGCCTCTTCTTTCAAACTATTCCTCCATTCATTATTTAGTTTAGGTTAAACTAAAATACAAAAATGAAAACTAGTTTGGTCTAAATGTCTGTTGTCTTTTAGACGAACGACGCAAGATTTGGTAATCCCTAAAAATTTTGAAGTCTATGGCGAGACTCATCAAAATGAATAGATCTAGAATAGAAACGATCGAATCGGTTCTACCTAAATGATTGGGAGATCAGTGTAGATTATAGTACCTTAAGTAGTATTGATCTACAATGACTTTTCAAAGATTGAGATCTTTAACAAAATGAACAGCATGTTGGCATAGTTAAAATCCATTTAAGTCTTCAACTTATCAACAATCAAAACCTCTTTTGGCTGGGAGTGTTCAGAAAACAATAACAACTTCAATAACACAAAAGTAGCAATTAAGCAACTAAAAACAACGTTTCACTACGTCAAACTCACTCTGGTCGTCAGATTCCAACGTGTCACACACAAGAAAAACAGTTCTTAGCTTTATAACCGATGTCAATTAAATCCTGCAGATTTAAACGGTTGTTAAGGTTAGTTTTTGTTGTGGGTTTTATGCTTAGCGTTTCTAAGTTCTAGTTGGAACGGTTTCTTTTCGCAACTAGAATAGTTTAAACTGTTTAAGCTTATTTACTATCCTGTGCTTGGACGACCTTCTTTTCCCATGAAGTCTGTGAGTTTGCGAGATCTTTGTCGTTTGTGGGGTTATTGAAATCTTTGTCCTTGACATGGGCATGGCCTAACATCACCCCCCTGTGGTCATGAGGGACCAAGCACACGGGTGTGGACGTCCGTCCATGGGCACGAGTTAGGATGCCATTGTTTAGTTTAAGCTGTTCGCGCAGTTTATTGGGAACCTTGTGCAGGAACCTTATAGGTTTCGGCCAACGTACCTCTGTACGTTTACCTCTTTCTGCGTAATGCAGGTGTGTCACAACTGTCGGCGCCGTCGCAGGCGTGTCTCTGTCGTTGTGATGTATGTCTTCCCACTTCATGAATGAAGAGGTGCTCTTTGAGTCTGTAAGAACTATGTCATCTCTGAGTAGTTCTAGATTCAAATGCTCTTGAACCAAGGTTTCATAGAAAGCTTGGCTGATGACTGAATTACCTGTCCCAGAGGACAGCACAGCGTTCTCGGTGTGTGATCCTTGGATCTCTACACCGTCCTCTACCTGTGGTAGGAAGTGTGAGTCTGCCCCCCTTTTGTTTGAGGAGGGGTCCTCAAAATCAGTAACAATGAAGTCCAAGTGACTGTCAGCGTGTTGTAGACTGTCACTACGTGGGCTCAGATGTCCTTGAACCAAGACTTCACTGAAAGCTTGGCTGTTTGCCGAATTACCTGTCCCACAGGACAGTACAGCGTCATCGGTGTGGGACTCTTGGATCTCCACACCTTCTTCTACCGGTGGTAGGTAGTGTTCAGTGAGTGCTGAAGGTGTCAGCTCGCAGAGGAGGTCCTCGTGATGGGCCAGAGTCTGGTCCAATTGTTGAGTCTCCTCTGTCTCACCTGTAGTTGAAGGTTCACTTACCGGGTTTGTGGTCTCGGTTTGGGAATCCCTTGTGACCTTAGCGGTACCTGTTGTTAGACAGTCAGTGTCCTGACCTTGGGGAGGTACCACGAATGGCAGTGGACTGCTCACTGTGGCCCACATTGTCTGATTGCCATAATTTATAATCGCTTCAAAGCGATTTATAAAATCTTGGCCAACCACAAATGGAGCCCGGAGTGAGTCAAGATCAGACACATATACCGGGTGGTATAGTGACATCTCGCCAATCTGCATGTGAACCATGGCTATTAGGGTTGTTCTCGTCTTTGCGAGGCCCAGTTGATCACCATAAGTGTCTTTCACAAAGGGTATTTGCCTGTCAACATCGTTAGCGGCGGTCCTTAGCTCCTCAAACAGTTCGGCTGACATGGTAGACACGTCTGAGCCGCTAACCAGGAGCGCTTCTTGCGCGAGGACCCCTTCCAATGTGAGTGGCAGGTAAGCTCTCTTAGCTATCCCCCTTTTTATAAAGTTACACAGAAACCGTTCAGGTTTTTCCACACGTTTCTGTGTACGTGTGACTCTGTCTGTGTAATCATCGTCGCTGTCAGCATCATGATGGCTGTCTGCCTCATGACCTTCAGGATGTGGATTCTCAGCAATTTGTTTGCTGTCAGTATTTATGTCAGTGTTGACGTTGTTGTTGTCAACTGTGTGCACTGAGTTGTTGCAAAAGGCAGTGCTGCGCGTCGCTTCATCAGGATGAACAACGTTGTTTGTGTTATCATCAAGGACAACGTCATACGTTGTGTCAGCTTGGTCAACCACTGTAACATTCAAATCATTTGACAAACAACTCACAACCTCAGTCACGTCCTCGCGCGGAGGCGCCGTTCCCATAATCTGGAGCATGTGTGACTCTTTGCATGTCTCGAACTGTGCAGTTCGAGGGGCAGGGGCAGGAGGGCCGCTTCTCGGGGGCACATGTCGGGACAGACCACTTTTCAAAGGGTCACGGTTCCCAGACATCAACTTCTCTCGAAGTTCACCCACTGTGAGACCTAGGTGAGAACTCTTTTGGTTCGATCTGAACCATCTTGGTTCATCTAGAGAGCGAACACCTACCTTGTGTGGTTCTCTGCTCCTCTCAAGGTTTTCAACCTGAGGGGCAGGGGCAGAAGAACCTCCTGTGAACCGATCTGAGTCACTGGTCCAGCTGGAACTGATCTGTTGTTTGTTATCATGAGGGACCTGTTCCCTGTTGCACTCTGAAGGAGAGGAAACCTCTTCTACTTCCTGCGAGTGGGATGTGACCTTTTGACCTGTACAAACCTCTGATGGTATCCTAGGTTGTATTTCAACCTCAAAAACTGACGCAGCATATTGTCTTATCACTTCCATGGAATCTTTTTTGCAATCAACCTTGAAATGAACACATTTCATTTGAAAAGGCATAAGATTCATAATGAAAAGACGTTTAAACTCCATATTTTCCTCTAATCCAGGAATAGTTTTTCCCCCGGAGTAGACCGAGATTAGCCTGTCGTAGAATGACAGGGGATTTTCCCACTTATCCTGACGGACGTTCCTAGCAGCTAAGTAATTAGCATACGATGAGGCAGATTCCCCCAAAATGCGTGGAGCACGGGCAGGAATCCCAAGGCCCCCATCCATCCATCTAGGATAAACAGAACAAGAGGCCTCCTCAGGTGGTTCACCTGTTTGAACGTCCATCTTTGTACTGATGTTCTGTGAAAAATCAAATAAAGTGGGTCTCATATCGCAGCTTGCAAATATGCAAAGTGTATGAGCTGCTCAGAAAACATCCAAGATGTTAAATGAAATAAAAATCAGTGATGTCTAGTAATTTGTCGACCTGTGACAAGGTCAAACAAAAACGGCTGTCGTTTTGAGATTTTTTGTGAAAAACCAAGACAAAAGAAGCCTCATGTGTGTTATTTTAAACTTGCAGTTTAAAATAAAAATAAAAACAGTTTGTTTTGCACAGAATCAATGATAAAAGTGTCAAATTTTATCAACAACAGACATGTCTGTATCAAATCTGTGTAACTGTTCTGCCATCAACATTTGATTATATGTGAAAATCAAATTAAAGTGTGCTGTGAGCACAATATTCTCAAAATGTTACCCGTTTAAAACAGGAACATTCAACATGTACACATTACAGGAAGACTGCGTCTTCTAATGTAACCAGCAGGGGGCACAGCGCTGGAAGTGAGTCTATCACAGCGACTGTAATTTCTCTATCTGACCGCTATAGAGGCGCTGTTATCACCAGCGAGCGAAGCTGCAGTTTTTTAGCCCACAGACATCTAACACGGATGAAAAGCATCAAGCAGACAGACCCAAAGCGTTACGTGGTACAGCTTCAGAGCCCCAGGCTCACAAAAACGAAATCATGTGAGCAAAATCGGTTGAACTGTGAAACCTTTTAAACTGCGTTTAAAAGAAATAAGGTCGGTCCTCATAAAACCGGCAAAATCGGTGTCACGTGACCTGGTCACATGGCGATCGGCAGTTTTTCAGAGCAACCGGCTCTGTCCACCCACTAAAATCTCAAAAACACCGCGATTAAACAGTCTTTTCAAAGACAGTAATGGACAAACAAGCACGGAAACTCGTCTGAGACAAGTAGCAAGTGAAATTTGACGAGGAGCGGGGCTTCACCCACTGCGCATGCGTCAACACTTACAGCGTAATCGACCAATCACAGCGAAGACAGAACTGTAGTTCTAAAACCCAAGTGTTCATGGGAAATTGTGTCTTCCAAACCTAACGCCGCCCACAGGCGACGTGCCGTTCGAGCGGTGCGTTCACGGACCTGCGGTCTTTTGAACTCCAGCGAGGAACGGACTTTTTAACGTCCTAAAACAGTCATAAATATCGCAAAACACCGCGGTTAAGCCAGTCTTCGACGATATCACGTGCATAGAACTCAAACAAAACAAATAAACTGTTAGAAATGTGTGCAAAAATGAATCTGACAACCAGAGTCTACAGAAACCAACGTTCTTGAACGCGACACACAATGGACCAATCACAGCGTTTTAAGCAGCCATCTTGTCTCTCGGTACCGTTAGCTTAGCTCGGTCCAAAGTACTGGACTCTCTTCCACAAAATAAACG
Organism: Garcialebias charrua; assembly: GCA_038048925.1. Taxonomy (NCBI): domain Eukaryota; kingdom Metazoa; phylum Chordata; class Actinopteri; order Cyprinodontiformes; family Rivulidae; genus Garcialebias; species Garcialebias charrua. The sequence continues at coordinate 4,935 of JBBPBX010003470.1, forward strand.
TATTTTTACACCGCAGAAAATACTGTCAATGAGCTAAAACACAACCAAGCTAGCTCTCACGCCCCCAGGGGAGGCAGCACTCTAACTGTGTACAACCACGGACATTACGTCCAACGGAACCGGAACACAGTCCGGTCCAAAAGCTAAGTGGGCTTTACCCGAACCTCGGCAAACACGTTGTAACAGATTAGGCAAAATGAGCAGCGAAGAGTGAAACAGACGTTTAACAGTAAATCGCAGATGTAAGAAAATGAAGCAGGATCGTGACACGGCGGTCACAACAATGAAAAAATGCAGGCAGCCTCGTGACACGTAATGAAACGTCTCACAAGCACAGACAAAACATTTATCACGCACCCGCTCCAAACAGACGTTGAAATGTGAAACATCAAATAATTCTATCGGCAAAATAATCCAGACAATGCCACGATCAGCAACTCCCGGACACTCCACCAGCCAGAACTATTCTTATAAGACCAAAACCAGGATGCAAAACTAATGCCAACAACACCGTAACAAAAATAAGCTACAAAAACAACTTATCAATTTAATCTTTCAGAAGACCCGTACGCGGGCCACCAATAAATGTAACAATATAGGAGTTATTAGTCAGTTTACTGACTTACCTATAGTTTAGACGTGCAAGTCTGAGCAGACTTTATCTGCACAAACTTGCCACCAAGTTCACGGGGTCTCAACTTTTTCAGAATAAATCAACAAATCTAACGATGTGATTAGCCAGAAATGTAATTTCACGCTTAGACTTCAATTTATGTTGGTCTACCAAAAGAATAGACCTTTTATTGAAACTATCACAAGAATTACATTAACATTTGTATCGATATTAGCTCTGATTTAATAACTATGTTGACAAGAATTCAAATTAAAACAAACAGACAATTAAAACTTAACTGTTGGCACAAAACTTGACAGATTAAATAGCTTATGAAAAGAAGAAATAGGAGGAGGAAGATGAAAGCTAAGTTAACTGAAATTAATTATTTGAAATAACCAGAGTGGCACCTTTCCCATACGGATCAGGCTGAGCCTCCGACACGTGCAGCATACAAACAACGCCTCTTTACCTGGTGACGAGACGTCTTGCGAGGTGAGGACTGAGAAGTTTGTGGACACTAACGGACTGTGTGGTCCAGTGAGCGTCCAGATGACTTCGTGCGTGTATGACTGGGTCAGACGAGCGGGAGCACGCATTCACCGGCAGGAAACAGGCCCCAATCGCACTGGTTGAACTTTCAAAGTAAAACTTCAGAAAACAAATTCTTTCAGAAATGAGTGACGAGTTACAGTAAGCTTTACTGTAACTCCAGCTGAGACGTGGGTCGTTGACACATGACCGGAACGTCTCTCGCTTTCCAGAGGAGAGAGCAGGTTGACCGTTCGTTCTCCTCGCAACACTAAACCAAAATCCAGGAAGTGCCCCTTAAGAAGGGGGTGTGACTTAGTCACATACTTCCTGCTGATTGGTTGTTGCACCCCTAGAGAGGGTGTGACTTTGCAAATGAGTGAGTTTGAGTGACAGATGATAGGGTAGACAAAACATAGAAAACATACGTGAGAAGATGCAGGTGCATGTGCACAAAGTCAGTACTTTGTTTTGAGAACTGATTCATTGTTTGTAGAAAGGACGGGAGACCAAAAGCAAGCTATGTCTAGCACTTTTCCTTTGAAACAAAAACAGTTCAAACAAATACGAAGGATTGTTCCTTCAACTTTAAACCCTTATTCTGCATAGAGCAGACAGTTTAAAGCATGATCATTCTGAGATGTTCTCTTAACTTTGTCATATTTAAAATATACCAGTTTAGTAAAATCATCATTGAAATGACAAAAATACTGTTTGATCAATTCTGAATTAACACACATTAAAGAGAAAGTTCAATCTGATTAATTAGTGTCCATTAATTCATAATAATTGTTAAAATATATAAGTGTCCATCTGTCTCCTTGAGGTTCAAGCAAGTGTAACACTGAGTGATTCAGAGAGGTGTAGAGAGGTGTACTTGAAGGTCAAGACAGAAATATCAGAGGCTAGGTGTATCACTACAGTATCAAAGATTTCAGTTCAGCATCTACAGCGCTTCAGTGGGGGCACCGCAGGGGTCCATCCTCTGTCCCCTTCTCTTCTCATTATACCTGCTGCCACTAGGTGCTATTTTCCGCAAACACAAAATAGCCTTTCATTTCTATGCCGATGATTGTCAAATTTACTTTCCCCTGAGGCACAGAGGCTCACGCTCTATTCAACCCGCCCTTCTTGACTGCCTGGCTGACATCCATGATTGGATGGCCTCAAACTTCTTAAAGTGAGACTAAACCCAGGTTGAGACGGTAACTCCTCCCCCAGGCCATTTTCAAAATTTCTCTCAAAATGGGCGTGTAGAGAGTCGAGCAGGGGATAGGTTGTGGGTTGTCTTGTGTTCACGCCCCCTCTAGTGGTGAACTCTCACCCCTCCCCAAGTTTAGATTTCAAAATGGCGGATAGTCGCGTCTTCAGTAAGTAACAGCCTAAACTTGTACTAAAATAACAGTTCTAAAATGTTGTTGCGTGTATTTAATCACACACAGCTTAAGCGTATGCTTCTGAACACTGAACACATGAAAAACCTGTGTTTAGCTGCATGGCATGAGGTGTACGGTTGTGTTTTTGTCTTTGTTTGGATCACAACGGAGTTGTAGTCCAGCTGCAGTGACTTTAATTCACCACATCTTATTACTTAGCACATTACAAAAGTAACGTTTCATAATATATTTTATTTTAAAATATTGATTTCATCTACCCTCGTTTTTTTGACGTTTTGGCTTAATTTTAATATGCAACCTAGAACTGAACACACGTTGTTTTTTGAATTGACTATAAATGAGCACTAAACAGTGGTAAAATATTTTATTTGTTTTCCAAAGATCCGTGTTTAGAAACATTCTATAAGCTTGTATGATATATTTGTTATACAGTATATGTTTAAGCTATGTGTCAGCTAATCAAAACTGAGCACAGCTGGTAAGATTTATGAGAAATTATATTTTTTCAATGCAAACCAAACAAATTGCAATGAATTTAACAATACTGTTGTAAGAGGAGGTGAAGAGACGACACAGGAGACAGGCTGCAGAACTTCACCTTTTAATCACATCTTACTAAACTGGCGGGAACCCGCCCAACACTGCTTTATATACCCACATAACATCCGGTCCTCTGGACCTTTCACAATAAAAGCATCCTGTAATACATTCGGTCCACTGGGTGTGAGTAGAGCCCCCTAGTGGTCCACCACACACGCCCCCCCAGAACACCCAGTAAGGTCCATCACTAGTCCCGCATTTTAGGTTTGATCAAACGACCAGAACGGCTGAACCTGGGCCCTGCGGAACCAGTCTGATGAAGTGGGCTACGAGGAGGGTCTGCAGAAGATTCGGGCTCCAATGGACGTTGAGAGTTTCCGGAAGAAGGACCGCCGTCCGTTAATAATGTGGATGGAGGTCTGCCTCTGCGAGGAGCTTGGGCCGTAACAACCTGATCATCTGACATAACATGAGCTGGTTTAAGCCTATCAATACAGACAGTCTCAGTACGACCCCCTAAATCCAAAATGAAATGTTTCGGACCTGGTTGAAGAACTCGAAACGGTCCATCATACAAAGGCTGTAGTGGTGTCCTGTGTGCATTGTGTTTGACAAAAACAAATTTAGCGGACTCCAGACTCTTAGGGACAAATGACTGCGGTAAACAATGGTGTACCGGACCGGGGACACGTAAAGGGGCCTCCTGAGGTGAAAGATGGAGCAACGGTGGGGCGAACTGTGGTGAGGGTCCCTCAGGTAAAAACTCACCGGGGACGCGCACAGGCTGACCGTAAACCATTTCAGCCGGGGAAGAGCTCAGGTCTTCTTTGGTTGCGGTACGCAACCCCAACAAAACCCAGGGAAGGCGGTCAATCCAGTTGTCACCGGTCAATGCAGCACGAAGTGCAGCTTTCAATGACCTGTGAAACCGTTCACACAAACCATTAGCTTGGGGGTTGTAAGCGGTGGTCCTGTGAACGTTAGTCCCCAGACCCTTGGCCATGGTAGACCAAAGCTCCGAAACAAACTGCGGGCCCCTGTCCGATGTAATGTCTGAAGGGGGGCCGAAACGTGCAACCCAGGTAGACAAAAAGGCCCGGGCCACCACTGCAGATGTTGTGGACGTCAGAGGAACCACCTCTGGCCACCTGGTGGTCCGGTCTATCATAGTCAGCAGATGAGTAAAACCCTGTGATGGAGGCAGAGGGCCTACTAGGTCTACGTGCACATGATCAAACCGCCGACTTGGGATGGGGAAAGGTTCCAACGGTGCTTTGGTGTGCCTGTTGACCTTAGCACGCTGGCATGGAACACACGCTGCTGCCCACTCCTTAACTGCTTTACGCAGACCGGGCCAAACAAACTTTGAGCTGACCAGTTTCACAGAGGCTCTAACACCTGGGTGAGAAAGGGAATGTAAGGAGTCAAAAACGCGGCGTCGCCATGAAACTGGAACCAGGGGGCGGGGCCTGCCCGTAGATACGTCACAGAGCAGGAGAGGACCTCCGTCATTCACCCGCCTTTCCTCCAACTCGAGGCCTGTGGGGCCGGACTGGAGCTCGAGTATTTCTGCGTCGCTACGTTGGTCCGCAGCCATAGCAGAAAAATCGATGCCAACGTACACGGGAGCGATCAGCACCCGGGAGAGACAGTCAGCCACCACATTGGATTTTCCAGCCACATGCTGAATGTCTGTAGTAAATTCAGACACCGCTGCGAGGTGGCGTTGCTGGCGAGCAGACCAGGGGTCAGAAATTTTTGACATAGCAAACACCAGGGGTTTGTGGTCAACGTATGCAGTGAACTGGCGGCCTTCCAGGAAAAACCTGAAATGGCGTGTAGCCAGGTAAAGCGCCAGCAACTCTCTGTCAAAAACACTGTATTTCAGCTCATTGTCCCGCAGCGTACGGCTGAAAAATGCAAGCGGCTGCCAAACCCCGGAAACCTGCTGTTCTAACACAGCCCCCACCGCAACATCAGATGCGTCGGTTGTTAAAGCTATTTGCGCCGCTGGGGATGGATGGGCCAAAAGGGCAGCAGTGGCCAGTGCAGCTTTAGCGTCACCAAATGCCTGCAGGCGTTCTGGTGTCCAGTCCACGCTGTCGTTGGGCTTTTTCTTTTTCAGCGCTCCATAGAGCGGACGCAGCAGGTGTGCTGCCCTGGGGAGGAAACGGTTATAGAAGTTAACCATTCCCAAAAACTCTTGTAGCGCTTTAACAGACTGGGGCTGTGGGAAATCTGACACCGCCTGCACTTTGTTTGGTAACGGGACGGCGCCACTTGCGGAAATGCGGTGGCCCAAAAAGTCAATGACTGGCAGCCCAAATTGGCATTTCGCTGTGTTTACAATCAGGCCATGTGCTGCCAGGCGCTGAAAAACCTCACGGAGGTGGGACAGGTGCTGCTCAGCCGAGCTGCTAGCCACCAGGATGTCGTCCAAGTACACAAATACGAAGGACAGACCCCTTAGGACTGAATCCATCAACCGCTGAAATGTTTGTGCTGCACCTTTAAGACCAAAAGGCATGCGCAAAAACTCAAACAGGCCGAAAGGCGTGATAACANAACTGAACTAAAAAAAAATACTTTCACCACTGTGTTATACGGATGAGTATTATATTATGTTGTGTATTGTAGAGTTCAAGGTAACTCCACCTCCCTTCAGTAGTGTAACATGGTAAAGGTTAAAGGTTAGGCCAGTACAAGAGGTAAACTCTTGCACGAGGCCACAAGTCTCATTTTAATTTCACATCTTTTATAAAATGAAACATATTTTGCAGTAGCGTAAAAGCATTTTTTTAATTTCAGAGACGCTGATGCTTTTAGGATGACGGTTTCATAGTTTTATTTCAAAGTCCCATTAAAAGAGCAGTTTTTAATTTTAACACAAAGCTTGCATGCTTACAGTTTTCAGGACTTTTTTTTTTTCGTTAATGGTTACTTATACTTCATTTTTCATATATTTAATTTTCTTTAAGTTTTACAAGACTGTAGCTTTTACTTTCTATATAAAATAAACAATCTTTGTTTACAAAATTACTCCTTTTGTGGTGTTTTTTTTCCCCACGTAAAAATCTTACGGCGTTTTGAAGCACAGTCGAGTTTACAAAGTGAGGAGTTTCACGCTTCGCACTAACCACCTCCTGCTAAAGGACGCTTGCATGCATCACCTCTGGCTTTTTTCCATCACTCACTTTTCTTGCTAACAAAAAGTTTCCTTTAGTTCTTTGCAAATCCTAAAATGTTTTGTTCTGTTATGTCTTTTGTCACATGGTATATTTGTGATAAAGCCTAACTTTTTGTTGGTTGACGTCCATGATTTAGCTGATTTCCTGTAGCTTGCTTTGCCATGCTCACTGGCCATCCACTTCACCCTTCTCTTCCAGATCCACTTCCTCATGATTCTCTCAGCAAACTGGGCCTACCTTAAGGACGCCAGTCACATGCATGCCTACCAAGACATCAAAATGAAGGAAGAGCGGGAGCTGCAGGACATCACCTCACGCTCAAAGGAATGCCTCAATTCCTACACATAAAAGGATATGACACTAAAAACGACACATACAGGGACACTTGCACTGTGGCTTCTTTGGACCGAGGCAACTTTGCTATAATAACCTGCCAGCTGCGTACTCTGCAGTACTAACCCGGCTCCTAACCAACTAATACAGAAGTGGTGCTTTTTGCACTAACTCACCAAGAACTGTTTCACTGCTTCTACAAACATGCTGACTTTTTGTGTTTTTTTGGTAAATACAGTGTTCTGATACTCATGTTGTTGTTCTTCTTTTACCTTTTCCACCACCAGATTTCTCTGGTGAACGTTGATGTTGCACTATGCTTATAAAGCTCAGAACAGCCGTTAGGTTTATGAACTGTTTCACTCTTTTCCCCCCTCATTTCTTTGTTTGGGTTTCAACCAGGGAAAACTCTTTTAATTTGGCAGTTTTCTCCCTATAAAAAAATTAAATGACATAAAAAAGGAAGCCTGCACCTCGCGCTCTAAGATACAAAATAATGTTCATACAAGGCATCCAAAACCAAGTCAGAGTAAGGCTGTGCTGTACTAAATGTCATACATAAGCATTAAATTGCTTAACCATCTTGGTAAAGCTGTTCTGTGTTTTTCATTCATTTTTAAATCCATATTTTGTTGACGTTACTCTGAAAAACAATGGCCTACATTTCCTCTACCTCAGGTGTGCATTAGACTTTAAAGCAACACACAAACCACTTTTCTTTGTAAAGAAATGTCTTTTGATAACAAAACGCACACAAAGAATATTGGGTAAGAATTGGCCTCAGAAGCTTGTTTCTCAGTTTTCTTGAACAAAAGCTGTATACTTCCAGGAGAACCTGTTTAATACTGTGTATTTTACCAATAAGCAAATTTTAGGACAGATCTACAAACATTTAGAAATAAAGAAAATCAAAGTTTGCCACTGAAGAGACTGAAACTGTAGATTATTACAAAAATAGTTGTAGTAATTGTACAATTAAAATTTTGTCTTTTGAAATGTTACACAATAAAAACGAAACATCCCATGTTTGCTGCATTTGATGCAATTAGTTTAAAGCAGTGTCAGTGTTATGATTGTAGTGTTTTGTCATTGCAAGGATGGAAGCCTCGTTCGTATATTTTCTAAGTTGCATTTGTTTAGTTAGCAATTTTCATATTGTTGAAATAATTACTCATTTGTTTTCTTGTTAGCTGAGTTAGGAATAACTTGTTTCATTTATTGCATGAAGACAGCTGTTTCCACAGATGTGCAGTTTACTGACATCAGAAGCAGGCAATGTTAGTCTTTTCCCTTTTTTTCTAACTTAGTTCCTTTGTATAGCTGATTGTTTGTGACTTATTTTAGTTCGGTTTTGTCTCAGTGTGCATGACATTTCTATAAATGTAAATAAAGGGCTTCCTCAGTCACCACCTGTTTAAAACCTTAGGAATAAAAAATGTCCGTTTTAGCCAATGCCAAATACCAATGCTGTCCAATTTGTTAAAGAATATCTTTTGTGAAACTAGGTTGAAAATCATCTTCATTGTGGGATAAGCATAAAGCAGAACAGAAAAATAAATTGTTTTTAAATTAACCAAAAAAAGAACAAAAAGCTGTCTATTATCACCATGGCAACCTCAATCAGCCAACAAGAACCCCATCTGACTGGAAATATTTTATGACTCAACTCAATGTCCTGATGACTTTTTGTTTCTCATTTTTTAAATAAAAATACAGCAAATGGTTGTACTTATTGTGAGTGTGTTTATTTGGCAGTTTACAGCTGGTAAAAATGCATTTAATTGTACAATCAGTTAAAAACACATAAAAAAGCTAAGTCTTCACACTTTACAAGCAGATTTCCGACGATCGTCTCACCAGAAGTCATCTTCGTCCTCTTTAAGTGAATACGCTGCGATGCTGGGGGGAAAAAAAGCCCAACCGAGTTAATAAATGAAACCCTTGAGAGGAAAAACACAAAAACCCAGATACAGAATGGTATTTTTAAATTAACTAAATGTAATTCCAGAGAAAATCTCATCGTCGTGAAGATGCCAAATAAAAAACCCACAAAAGCAATTAAATCCTGATCATACTGGGAAAGGATTATGTAGCTTTCTTAAAGTAAGAACGTAGCTTTGAAGTAGGAGACAAACTGTTTTATTCATAAAGTAGTAATAAGTTTATTACAGAACACGGGCTTGTTGAAAGGATTACCTTTCCTCCTTCTCCTCAGATAAACTCTCGTCCTCGGGGCTCATTCTTCCCACTTCCTGTCTGTCAGGATTCTAAACAAAAAAGCCAAACACTCCGGTAAAAGTGTTTTAAAGAAGCTTCTGCCAAACGTGTGTGCAACTCACGCTCTGCTTCTGCGTCGCTCTTCCTTCGAGAACCATCTTCATGTACTTCTCCAGAGGATTTTCACCTTTTGACTCTTTCTTCAGCTCCTCATCCTCGCCTTTCCCGACCTCTTCTTCCTTTTCTGGTTGCTCCGTCTGTTGCAGCAGCTGATTGGACAGAGTGAATGTTTATCTAAGGTTAACTTGTTCAATAAGTAAAGAAAAATTATTTTCAAGAGTGATTTGTGTCTACCGTATTTTTCGGAGTATAGGTCGCAACGGAGTATAGGTCGCATTGTCCAATTACAGTATTACCAATAGATTGGAAAAATCCCTAGATAGGTCGCACCGGAGTATACAGGTAGTCCCCGACTTACGAGCGCTCTGACCTACGAGGTTCCGGACTTACGAGCTGGCGAATTTTTGGAAAAAACGCAAAAAATACCGAGTTTTTCTGTGTTTTTTCACCACAGTTCGTTAGCTAAACATGTGGACACACGTTTCCGATCATTTTTATGCACTCGTAAGCAGTTTTTCGATGAAAAACGAGTGTTTGTAGTCGCGCTAGCAAAACCGTTCCAACTTACGAGCGAAATTCCGGACTTACGAGACACGTGGCGGCCGTTCCAAGTTACGAATTTTCGCTTTACGAGCGCCTCGGAGGAACGGAACTCGCTCGTAAGTCGGGGACTACCTGTAGGTCGCACCTACGTTTAGCTCTGCTGCAAATGTCTGCCACAGGAGCGCACAGCAAGGCTTTTAAGAAGATTAACACTTAAAAACAATTATTTGTTTGATAAAAATTATAGCAAATATGTGTCTGAGCTGAACTTTTCCTTAATAAATGAACGTAATTGTGAAATGAGCTGGATTTAAAAATTTGTTTCGCCGAAAGTGATAACAAGCCATATATAGGTCGCACCTGAGTATAGGTCGCAGGCCTTGAAAAAACATAAAAAGGTGCGACCTATACACCGGAAAATACGGNAGTATAGGTCGCATTGTCCAATTACAGTATTACCAATAGATTGGAAAAATCCCTAGATAGGTCGCACCGGAGTATACAGGTAGTCCCCGACTTACGAGCGCTCTGACCTACGAGGTTCCGGACTTACGAGCTGGCGAATTTTTGGAAAAAACGCAAAAAATACCGAGTTTTTCTGTGTTTTTTCACCACAGTTCGTTAGCTAAACATGTGGACACACGTTTCCGATCATTTTTATGCACTCGTAAGCAGTTTTTCGATGAAAAACGAGTGTTTGTAGTCGCGCTAGCAAAACCGTTCCAACTTACGAGCGAAATTCCGGACTTACGAGACACGTGGCGGCCGTTCCAAGTTACGAATTTTCGCTTTACGAGCGCCTCGGAGGAACGGAACTCGCTCGTAAGTCGGGGACTACCTGTAGGTCGCACCTACGTTTAGCTCTGCTGCAAATGTCTGCCACAGGAGCGCACAGCAAGGCTTTTAAGAAGATTAACACTTAAAAACAATTATTTGTTTGATAAAAATTATAGCAAATATGTGTCTGAGCTGAACTTTTCCTTAATAAATGAACGTAATTGTGAAATGAGCTGGATTTAAAAATTGTTTCGCCGAAAGTGATAAAAAGCTATACTGTATATAGGTCGCAGGCCTTGAAAAAATGATTAAAAAGGTGCGACCTATACTCCGAAAAATACGGTAATAGTTGTCACCATTTCTCGCTCCAGTTGTTCCAGTTCTTGCCGCTCTCGCTCCTTGGCTTCTTCCAGCTCCCTCTGTCTTCGCTCTTGTCTTTCTTTGCGCTCTTTTTCCCACGTTTGCTCATCCTCTTTCTCCTCTTCCGTCCTGGCGGCGTTATCTGAAGCCTGGGGAACCTCTGGAGACATACGGAGTAACACACTGGTTCACATTTTATTTTAAGATACAGCAAACGCCAACAAATGGTCACAACGTAAGATGAACGACAGAGTGGCGTCGTAAGAATGAGGCCGTTCAGCTCATCACCTGAGCCCAACCCAGATCGTGCTCATTACTGTTGGGACCAACGACTCACCCTCCTGGTCGTGCAAATTTATTGGGTCTTCTGGGAGGTCCCGAGTGAGGGGGCTGGGGGTGGCATTGGGGGCCTCCTCGGAGAGAGGGACAGCAGTGTCCAGGAGAAGTTCTGGAATGTGGCCGGGCTCTGAAGGGAGACGCACACAAAGGAGGCCTTTATGCTCCACCATAATGCAGCCGAGCCAGAGGAGCAGCACAGAATACATAATCAGCTGTCCTCCATCTTCACTATTGTGCACGGCCCCTGAAGGGACTTGTTGGAGGCCAGTCACCCACATATAAAAAAAAATAAAAGTCTTCAGTGCCGGACATGCTTCATTACATCAACAAATATTAATAAAACAACAAAAAGAGCTTTTTTTCCCCTACAATTTGCAAATATTTATTACTGACCAACTGTGCAGGCGCAAAATGAACACTTCAGCACCACTTCCTGTGCAACAGTCCTAAACTATACGGTGCACTTGTCTGATAGGATGCATATGATGGTTTTGGTTTAGAAGAGGCAGAAAACTCGAGTAGAAATCCAAAATAAAGGAGGAAAGGCAACTGGACTTTTTTTTATTACTTAAGACGTTGAGACTTTATCTGAAAAGTCTGAAACTTAATTTCTGCTTGAAACCATATACCAGTATTTCAGTTTATAGTTGAAGTCCTTGGATGTGCAGCAAAATGACTTCAAGAATCAAAAACAGAAGTCCAGTTTGGGATTCAGTTTGTTAGGGTAACATGTTTTCAGGATGACAGACTCTACAACAATACGTTGGTGTTTTTTTAAACTGCTGAGGAAATTCGGACATCTCTGTCCCATTGAGACAGGCCAACATCACACAGCAGATCTGTGAAGGTACTTTATGAGCAAATGCATTCAAAAGCAAAACTCCACTTCCACATGAGGAGCTGACATGCCGAACTGGAGAAAACTCAACAGAAATAAAACAAACTTAAACTAAGTCTCCTATCTGTCGGCAACACGGTGCTGAAAAATACACGCCGACATGTTTGTGCTGCTGCTTCATAATACCTGATGATTTTCCTGTGAGGTCTTCAAGCTTGATCTCCTCAGGCTGCGGGGAGGACTCTGAGCTGGAGAACACGGGCTGTGATTTGGATGGACTGAAGAGCAGCAGACACGACAGAGTTAGTATTCAACACCGTTAAATAAAAGACGAATGCTGCAGCCGAAGTGGTGGCAGATGGTACCTGGACTGCTCTCGTGCTGTGCTCTTGAGCTGAGGACTCTGAGGTAGACTGAGCTCAGGAGAAAAGTCACTGACGGTGCCCGCCTCGCTGAGAGGGGCATGAGAGAACTGTCCATCAGGCAGCAACTTAGGAAACGCCACCGGAGACACAACTGCCTCTAATTTAGAACATAATGAAAAAATGATTAAAGAAAAAGACTAATGTATAGCTGGTACAAACAGGATTCCAAAAAAGTTGGGACACTAAACAAATTGTGAATAAAAACTGAATGCAATGATGTGGAGGTGCCAACATCTAATATTTTATTCAGAATAGAACACAAATCACAGATCAAAAGTTTAAACTGAGAGAATGTATCATTTTAAGGGAAAAATATGTTGTTTCAAAATTTCATGGCGTCAACAAATCCCAAAAAAGTTGGGACAAGTCCATTTTTACCACTGTGTGCATCCCCCCTTCTTCTTACAACACTCAACAGACGTCTGGGGACAGAGGAGACCAGTTTCTCAAGTTTAGAAATGCTTAGAAATGGCTTCCTCTTTGCACTGTAGAGTTTCAGCTGGCGACGGCGGATGGCACGGTGGATTGTGTTCACTGACAATGCTTTCTGGAAGTATTCCTGAGCCCATTCTGTTATTTCCTTGACAGTGGCATTCCTGTTTGAGGTGCAGTGACGTTTAAGGGCCCGGAGATCACGAGCATCCAGTAGAGTTTTACGGCCTTGACCCTTACGCACAGCGATTGTTCCAGATTCTCTGAATCTTTTGATGATGTTATGCACGGTTGATGATGATAACTTAAAAGTCTTTGCTATTTTACGCTGGGTAACACCATTCTGGTATTGCTGCACTATCTTTCTGCACAACAATGGTGGAATTGGTGATCCTCTTACCATCTTGGCTTCTGAGAGACACTGACACTCTGAGAAGCTCTTTTTATACCCAATCATGTTGTCAATTGACCTAATTAGTGTTAATTGGTCTTCCAGCTGTTCGTTATATGCTCAATTTCCTTTTTCCAGCCACTTATTGCTACTTGTCCCAACTTTTTTGGGATTTGTTGACACTGTGAAATTTTGAATCAACATATTTTTCCTTTAAAATGTTACATTTACTCAGATTAAACTTTTGATCTGTCATCTATGTTCTATTACGAATAAAATATTGACATTTGCCATCTCCACATCATTGCATTCAGTTTTTATTCACAATTTATTTAGTGTCCCAACTTTTCTGGAATCCGGTTTGTAGTATATAAGCACCGTGAACCTCCAACTCAATAATTTAGCATTTTTCTGACAAGTTTTCAAATAAAAGTCTTGTGTTAACTTGTTTTTGAAACGATACCTGCTGCATTTTCCTCTCGTTTCCTCCTGGAAGTGGACCGTGATGCGCAGGAAGCTTGTTTAGATGAACCAGAACTTTCACTCTGAGTTTTTTCATCTCCTGGTGGTAAAGATTCAGCCGGCGAACGATGACCATAATCAGTAAAAACTGTGTGGGGCTGGTTGTGGTCTTCTGAAACAGTAACTTCTAGTTGTGCAGACTGGAGGGCGATTTGGGAATCATGGGAAACCAAGGTGGGGGATTTAACACGTTGAGGAGAACGTGGTTTGAGTAAAGTTTTGTGTTTGTGTGTTGAATGGATGTATGACTGCTGAGAGTCTTGTTTTCTAGGAGGAAAGCTGGGGGAATGGGAGAGATATGTTTGTTGTGGGGAAAGGGGTTTTGGGGGAAGCGTGTGTGAGATGCTGGAGTGCACTGCCCTCTGCTGGTAGCTCCGATAAGCGTCCTCCAAGACTTCTGCCTCCTTCTGCAGCTCCTGGATCCGAGCCTTGGCTTCTGCCACGAGCTCCACGTCAGAGTCAGGAGGATCGCTCCAAAGTGACACGTGTCCTCTCGAGGGTCCACCTGCTTCACAAACACCATCGTAACCCGCCCTGCCTCTCAGCAGAGCTCTGTCCACGTAGACGTCCGGAGGGACCAGCTTGTCGGCGCTGAGCTCCAGCACGGAGCGATCAACAAGAGAGGGCTTGGGGTTACGCAGCACTTCGTTTTCAAGAGCTGTCGTGATCGATTGAATCGCACAGAGGAAAGAGGAAAAACACACACAATGGGGTGTTGAACTCTAATACAGAAGAACAACCACCATGAAAGATCAGAGGAAAAACGGAGCTAAACAATTATCTAAAAACATGCAGGTTTTATCTAAAACACAAATTGTCTGTTGCCTATTTTTTATTAAATTACTTCCAATGTTAATAAAAAAAGACACTATGAGCATATTTGACAGAAGTCAAATATTTTATTTGCTAAAATTAAAAGATTTACACAATACTTTAAATAAGGAAGAGGTTCTTTGTAGTAAAAGCTGGAGTTAACCACACACACATATAGTAAACATGCATAACTTAAGATGACATCATTAAAAGAGTCCATCTACACCAAGACATGTTAAACGTGCACTTCCCATCACATGGTACCTTGCTGAGTTTGGCGAAGCTGCATCTTCATGTCCTCAACAAGTTTAGTCAACCACTGGGACCTCTCCTGACACTCTAACAGCTGAGCTTTGAACTGGGCACATCGCTCCACCTGCAGGAGCAGAACAGATCATCTCCACACCATGTCTCTGCAAAGTTTGGACTTGAATAAGTCACCAGACTTAAAGATATAATTCCACAAAGATGCATTAAAAACATTAAATCTCATGGTTTCCCACAGTTAAAGATCTGGTGTGAAGGGACTGACCTCACTGTGGAGCTGCGTCTGCAGCACCTGTTTCTGACTGTTAAAGTCCTCCTCGTCCACTCGGCGAGCACTCTGCAGCCTCTGGAGCTCCGTCTGCAACACCAGCTGTTCTTTGGACGGTCTGACCAACTCTACAAGGGAAAAGAAGAGTTCATCAAAGTGAAACGATCATCTAACTCGATCTACCTACCCCTCTATTTTAATATAAGACAAAAAACAATAATCACTCAGGCTGCAAAAAAAAAAATAATCTAGGTATAATAGTTGACTCTTTGATTATCAAGTCAAATATACTGTTCAGCAATTGTATTTTTATTTTTACCTTCAAATCTAAAAATATACAGTATATATACACTGTATTTTTAAGTTTTATCAACTGCTGGTTAAAATTTTAAAAACGTTGAGTATGCTTCTGTCCACTTTCTCTTTGTCTACTTATTGTTCTGTTACGTTTGCTCCAGACTCCTGAGTTCCCTGACAACAAGTTAAATATCACAGATTGTGTCTAAAACTAATATGATCCTCTTCATAAAGACAATTAATAAACTGTGGAATTATCCGTCTACAGATTTCACACACACTAAATCTCTGTCAAACCCCACTTTACAACTTTATAAAAATCTAAAAAAGCTAAGTCTGGTCCTCTGGACATTCAAAAAAACTAAACAGAAAAGTAGAAACGTTTCTACTTTTTTGTTTTGTTTTTTTGAATGTCCAGAGGACCAGACTTAGCTTTTTTAGATTTTTCTACCTGGATTATTGAGCATGCATCAGGGAACGCTGTGAAAGCCTTTTCTGAATGTCCTGATGCCGCTCAATAATCCAGGCAGAGAAATCTAAAAAAGCTAAGTCTGGTCCTCTGGACGGATTATTCTTTGTTGAAACATTTTGTCTTTTATCCAAAAGTCTTCTTCAGTCTGATGATCTGCAATAATTGCAGTCTTATAAATAGCACCTTTTCATAGAAGATCAACAAGTTTGATGGTGACATCCAGAACCAGCTGTTCACATGATCAAGGAGGACCATCAGCCTAATGATGGATCGTTAGCACCCTGATGGTTGTTTGCTATTCACAGAGAGCTAAGTGATACTAGCAATAACAGCATTGTAAGAGGGGGACAGTTGAACACGGAGGCCTCCACCTCTGTTTAATTGTCTTAAAGGTACACCTTGTTTGTGGATTTTGGGTAAACCATACAGACTGGGCGTGGCCTCCCCTGGGTACAGTCTGTGGTACAGAATACTGTCAATAGCCTTGTCCTGCTCCAAATTTTTCAGGCAATCTATCAACTTCTTCTTGTAACCACTTCCTGGATCTCTTTTCAGCGTAAGTGGTTAAATCACAGAGTGTCAACTTTCTCATTACAGTATAGTCTTTCTGGTTCAAAATCACTGAGAACCTTTCCTTGTCTGCTGGGAGGATAATGATGTTTGAAATGTTTCCAACATGTTTATAACTGAAGTAAAGATCCACCTGACCTACATCACCTCATCTTTTCTTGTACGGTAAAAGGGATTAAAAAAACATACATTTTTCTTTGTTTACCATTGGTAAAGGGTGTCTTCTGCCTTTGCTCACATTCACTTCAACCTTTTTCTGCCTTTTCTCACTGAATGTCTAAAAAGCTACAATCACAGCACAGAACATTTGTAGGCTGGACAGCCAGAAAAACTCAGCCAGTATGGAAAGAATGCTGCACGGTGCAATGAACCCCTGGTTGGATCCAGACTCACAAAGTCAGAAAACAACTTGGGAAAGCGATTTTTCAAATAGGGCAAACGTGCAGTTTTTCATACTTTTTTCATTAAAATGTTACCTGCACGGAGCAGCCGGTTGTCCTCCTGGGCTTCCTCCAGCTGTTTCTTCAGCAGCTGCAGCTGTCCCTGCAGCTCCACTTTGTCTCTCTTTAAACTAAGATAGTCATCTGTGCTGTCAAGTCTTTCCTTCAGCAGCTCCTTTTGTTGAGTCAGCAGGGAAATCTGTTGTTGGGCTGTTTTTAGTTCATCCTGAGAGGAAAAAAAAAAGAATGAAGAGAAATGTGAAAAAATATAAAGCAAAATAAATGTTAACAATCACCGATTCCATGCATGCAATTCTAAAATTAAAGTTAAAGCAGTGGTAATGGTTTTATCATGACAATTTAACAATGCTGTAAAATAAACAAGCCTGGCAGAATGAGGCTGGGATTTTTTTTTACCTGCAGCCGTTTCAGCTCAGAACATGCTCTGTCGTGCTCTTCTGACCTGGCCGTAATTACAGCCGACTCCTTTTGGATTCGAGCAGTTTCCACTGAAACACAAAACGACGTGAAGGAAAGAAAAGTGCAAAAACAAGCAACGCAGTGAAAAATCACACAAAATAACAGAAATACTTGCCTTGGTTTCTGTTCTCGCTCTCAGTGAGTTTCTCTGTTCTTTTGATGAATTCCTCCTTCAGCTCAAACTGGTACCTAATATTGTAAAAACACGAAATTAATTCATTTAATATGATTAAACACAATGGATAATGTAGTGATTTAAATGGCATATGAATGATACGAATACTGTAGTGTCATAAACACATACATTCATGAGTTGATGTAAATTAAACACATTTCAACAATTAAACAATTTCAGGATAAAAATCTGACGTTTGGTGGGTTTTGCTGATAAAGTTTCTGATGAATGAGTTAATACAACAGTGATATATTCTGGTGATTCAAAATTATTCTTTAACAAATGATAAAATAAAGTTAAGTGATACATTTGTTTATGAGGATACAAGCTGAAACTAAACCTAAAGAGAACCATTCTGGGTTAAAAATAAATAAAATAAAAAACACCTATAAAGTTCATTCTTCAGGTATTGGTCATAAGTATCTTCCAAAGTCTTCACAGCCAATTCTCTCCTCCTCAGCAGCTCTTCGGACGACTTGACCCTCTCTGCCTGAATTTGACAGGTTCTGTTATCAAACAAACGCAGAGACCTTCAGTTTGGACCAGTGGCTCCAAAAATCGAGACGGAGAAACAAAAAAAGAGTTTTCAAAAAGTTCTTACTGTTCAAAAGCCTCCATTCTCAACCTCAGCTCTTTCTCTCTGTTACGCAGGAACTCTATTTCTTTCAGCACCGACTGTCTCTGCATGTAGATATTTTTGTCTTCAATCTAGGAAAAAAAACTAATTATGTTTTGTTACAACCATGGCACAGCCTCATCTTGAGATTTTATATTTAAAGACAATAATACAGTAGTTTAAAGGAAGGAAAAAAAAAATCCCCATAAAGTCTTAACTGTAACACAAATTTAGATTAAAAAAACAAAACTCAAAACATAATAAACGATGTAGTTACTTAAAATGTTATTAATTCAGTTTGTTGCTTGTTTATTATTTATTAAGATAAATAGGGCCGGCTGTGGCTGAGTGGTTAAAGCAATTGTCCATATCCTCCAATGAAAGGGTTGAGGGTTCAATTCCACCAGCAGTCACATGCCGAAGTGTCCCTGGGTAAGACACTGAACCCCTCATTGCCTCTGATGTGTGTCCCATCAGTGTATGAATGTGAAAAAACACTGATTAATCTTTGTACAGTTCTAGTAGAGTGCTGTATGAATGGGTAAATGAGGCACAGATTGTGTTGTAAAGAGTTTAGAGTATCTTGATAAGATATAAATAAGCTATACAAGTACAGCCCAGTTACCATAAAATTCTGAAATTCACCACAAAGAATTTAAGTAAGGAAAGCAGAACTCCTTTTGTACAAAGTTAGATCAACACAAAGTGAATTTGTTGAGACCAATAGCTTTTCTAGTCAAGTTCTTCATGTTATGGAAAAAGGCAATTTATCTTTACTGATACAATAGTTCTAGGCAGTGAAAAATACATGCACTTTTTTTTTTTAGAGAGGAACTTATAACTAGACTTCAGAAGGATCTGAGGTTGAAAGAAAGCAACAACAACAACAACAACAACAACAACAACAACAACAACAACAACAACAACAACAACAACAACAACAACAAACCTAAAGATCAACTTTACCTCTTGTTGTTTCTGTATTCTATCAACTGAATTTTTCTCCCGCGCCATCAGTGCCTTCGCTTTCATTTCATAAGTCCTCTCCAGTTCTTGTTTCAACTTATCAAACTCCGTATGAAACTTTACTTTTTCTTCCATCCTCACCTTAGCAATTTCAACTTCTTTAAAATGCTGCAGCTGAAGAGAAAGACAAGACATTAAAGAACAAATCGATATTAAAGCAAACTAAAAGCTGATTATTAAACAGTATTAGATGTTTGTGTGTGTTTACCTTTGTGTTCATTTCTGCTTCCATCTGTGCTTCAGCTTCTTTTCTATACGCGTCCAATTTGGATTGGAAATAAAACACTTTGCCTTCACTAGAACTAAGGCCCCGGTACTCCTTATCGATCATTTTCATCTTCTCGACTGTGAATGATAAGAAAGCAAGAATACTATTAGAAAATCTATGCCAAATTTCACACAAGAAAGCAAAAATATTAATTTCAGACAACAAGTCATCATACCAAGAGACTCTCCATAACTTGATGAGCTGTCTGTTTGAGTTTCCACATCATGATAGAGACTGTGAGGATAACTGCTGGTCAGCTGTGTTAAAAGGCTGAGCAGAAACCCTGAATACAGCCACAATATTAGGATCATGACTTGGGAATAGAAGCTGTTTTATCAGAAGTCTATTGAACATACCTTTATCATTATCTTTATTTACCTGTAGACAAGAATTAAGTTGTTATAGGAACATGCATTTATGTTTGATTTAGAGAATATTGAGTTGTACAGTAAAAATGATCACGTTTTTATTCACCGTGAATGAGGAAAGGGCAGGACTTATTTTAAGAAGCTGAAAAAGATCTTCCTTCTTTAAAATCTGCGGAGATAAAACAGAAACCAGTTACCTTATAGCGATGGTCCTTACAATTCAAGCCACAGATATAGAAGAGACAACCATAGTCATACACACCTGATCCTTACTTTGGCCACTTTCAGGGTAAAATACAGAAAGAGTGTATTCATATCCCGATGTGAGGAGATGATCTGCCACTATGCTGTTACAAGCTGAAAGTAAAACAGGTTTCGTTTTCACTGTGACCGGTCTGCGTACTGGATCTTGTCCTGTCAATGGAAGACACTTTAACTCCTGGATGAGTTGATTTCGCAGCTGTGCCTGAAGCAGATTCAAAGAAAGAGGGGAGAAATAACAAACATTTTCACTAAAACACAGAGAAGTTCAAGGTTCTGTATTGTCATTTGTATCACATCTGGTACATGAGGTGGAACGAAGTTGTGTACAAGGTCCCAGTTACACCACCAAATAGCAAAAATATAAAGTATAAAAAGAAACAGTTACAAGATCTAAGATATACACACTAATGTACGGTATATTAAAGAATATTTTTTGTTTTACAAAGTTAAACAACGATCATATGACTTACTTTGAGAGTATCGAGCACTCCTTTGCTTTTAAAAGTCTGATAGAGCCTTTTTCTCAGCTCTTCTGGGGATAAACCATTCTCCCTGGATGAGGACATAACTGCAGATCACGGCACGTTAATGATCAAAATCCCTCATTATCCGTAACTTTTGTTTTTATTAAACTTTTTTAATCTGTCTTAAAAACGTATTAGCTAAAAAAAAAGAGAGGAAACGTCTGCCATTCAGCTCCTTGACGACCAGAAAGAAGGTCTCTCTTTTGAACATTTAAATTTGACAACGGACGACGGGCGCATGCTTATGACGACAGCGGAAATACCAATTCGCTAATACGGTATTATTATTTAATTATATGACAAACAGCTTATTTATAATGGTTTATTATTGATATAGGTTTGATTAAAAATATGTATTAGTAAACTTTGAAATCAATAATTGAAGTATATTTCAAGAGGCTTGCCTTGTCGTCATGTTTATGCGACTGCTTTTTCAGGTGTTCCGGAAGCAGAATTCACGGAGTCAACGAAATTCAGGTTTTCAATTTTAATATTTTCTGTACGTACTATGCATGGTTATATATTTGTTTCTAAGTCGTGTTAGGATAAACGACATAGTCTATCGTCTAAAGCATCTGACATTCACCGTCTAGCAGTAATTTTGGTTGACACGGCTGCTTTTCATAAAGACGTCATTTTGACCAATGGTTTTGCTTTTTAATGTAATGTAGGGTGTTTTTGACTTGACAAGAGGAGGGGAAAAGATGTCGGGGAGCTTTTACTTTGTCATGGTTGGTCATCATGACAATCCCGTGTTTGAAATGGAGTTTTTGCCAGCTGGGAAGGCCGAGGCAAAGGTATTTCCTCAATTATCACGATAACCTGACTGTGACAGTCAGTATATTTCATAAATAAGCCATGATTGGCAGTTTTAATTCTGCCTAAAACACAACTCTAAGAACACAGTTCATCACACCTAAATTGATACTTACTGTTTGTTACTTGTTTCACTGTGAAAAATAATGGCGTTAGTGTTTTTGTTAGTGATTTTTTTTTTAGTGTTAGTGATTTTATACACCAATCTTTTGCTAGTATTTGATACTTTGTTTAAAAAAATAAAAAATTCTGTATTTCTCTCTTATGTTTTTCTATTGTTTATTGTTTAAGGAAATTCTACCATTGCTGTTCATCATTCTTTAGTTTGTAGCAGGTCACTCTTGTAAATGAGTCCACGAGGCTCAATGAGATTTACCTGACTAAATGAAGGTTGAATGAATGAAAAGTGTTGTTATTATTCTGTTTGAGGAGATTTCTTACTCTAACCACAGGATGATCACCGTCACCTGAACCAGTTCATTGCACATGCAGCCCTGGACTTGGTGGATGAAATGATGTGGCTCTCCAACAGTATGTACCTGAAAACTGTGGACAAGTTCAACGAGTGGTTTGTGTCCGCCTTCGTCACAGCAGGACATATCCTTTCCCCACACCGTATATTTTTATTTTTTATTTCTTTTCTACTTTTTACTTATTTATGATGAACTCAAGTAATAAATTGTTCTGATTAAATAAACTAATAAAAGAGACAGAAAATGTTAAATAAACCTTATTTTTTATAGTATATATCTATAGTTTGGGCATAGAAGTATGATTATGCAAAACAGCTAATATAAGTGTTATAATTATTCAAATTAAGTTAGTATCCTTGATCATAGATTATACATAAAATTTATTTCCTCTGCCATTCTTTTAGATAGCATGGATGAGCTTCACTTTTTAGTTTTGAACTGAATATTAGCATAAAATTAAGAAAAAAAATAATTATTTCCAGCCTTATTGCATGCTTTAGTATTTACTTGTTTGTTTGTTCTTTTTGTTTTTTAGCGAGTCAAATCTCTTCTCACCCTGAGCATTTCATTGTACCGTTAACCTTGCATATGACAAATACTGTAAACATAACTTGAACTAGCTATATTCTTTAATTGTTTGCTATACATATAAGATTCCTCATGCTGCATGATGTTCGGCAAGAAGATGGAATCAAAAACTTTTTCAATGACGTGTATGATTTATACATTAAGGTAAGTTTTGTTCGATGTTATTAAAATAAGCACAGACAGCACACCATTTGTCCTGTTGATCCTGATGTTTACGTCTGTTGTCTTCCAGTTTGCCATGAATCCTTTCTATGAAGTCAGCGCACCAATCCGCTCAACAGCGTTTGAGAGGAAAGTCCAGTTTCTTGGGAAGAAACATCTTCTAAGTTAATCGCTTCATGCAAGAGTTTGAATCCTCTTTGTTGTATATAGTGAATGTACTTGTTTTTCCTCATCCTGATGCACAAAGATGTATTTTAGCCTAACTGAACATTTTGTATAAAATGTCTGCTGTGATTCTGAGACTTTTCTTGTGCTCATTGTTTATCTAGTTTTGATTGTGGACAATAAAATGTATGTAAAAATGCTTTAAGAATGAGCAAACCTAAAATAATACTCAGAAAACGTGACACAAGCGGTTCTTTGTTATTTATGAAGTTCTGGTACATACAGAGCAGATTACCAAGATAAGATTTGGTTCTTGATTATTTTTAGAATACTGTAATAGTAACCCATTCTTTAGCGTTCATGCTACAAAACATGCCGATCAGACAGTTCTGAGTGTTTATTCAGCATATCAGTTTTACAACTTTATATTATGAGAAGTTGTCGGCCTTGCTTTCAAATGATTAGATAGTAGCTTTTAGCGTACATATAGGGCAATGTTAAGAGGTTGTATTAAGGTGATCAGAACAGATGGAACATGAAAAAAATGCAATCAGTACTTCGTTACTTTCATAAAGGGAAAAAAAGCTGTATTTGCCATTTCTAAGGTATAACTCGCTTACAAACTGCAAATAAGTCTAGAAAATGAATTGTACAAAGAAATGTCATGCATGTGAAGTTTATTACCAGTGGGACCTCAGTGTTTATACCAGCCTCGATGTATTCATGAAGCAAACTGTGCAATAGCAAAACTCCAAGATGATAAAAGTTTCCGTTCACAAGGTCGTACAAAAGAAAACCTGAGCTACAGTACATCATCGTTATCAGAAACGGGGTTACTGGATCGTATAAGTTATTTTTATTATACAATAACACATTTAAATATATATTTTTAGCTACTCTATGCAGCTGTGTCATGGAATTGAGTTAGATATTCGGATTTTTGGAACTCGCCAAGTGTTACACATTTCTGAAAAAAAAAACCATGAATAGCAACTTGAACGTGGAATATTTTAATGTTCTGAGATAATCTTTGACCCACATTAGTAGTTGCTTTTTCCATTCCATAATTGGAAGTCACAATTTTAAAAAGTGGGAAAGCTGAAGCAACGAGTAACAGTTTATTCATATTTATATCAATTTTAGTGTTTTAGGCTAAAGCCCAACAACTAGAATCACCAAACCTTCAAGAAATCAAAAGAATAACAGCATAGTTTGTTATACAGTGCCAAATCCTTACAGCCTCCACCTGACAGGCACAGCAGAGGTTTATTAGTAGCAGCTGCTGGATGTTAGGAACAGCAAGCCGTAGCAGAGCGGGGCTTTCTGTGGAGCTTGACTGTGTCCGTGGGGATAAGATAGTCGGTTTTGTCATCCATTACTAACACTCTATGCACTGCTTCCTCAAAGGCCACCGCTACATTGGTGGCATCCTTAGCACTGGTCTCATAATACGGGTAGTCCCCATTCTCCTGGCACCACTGCCGAGCATCTTCCGAAGACACCTGCCTCTCTGTCACGTCCACTTTGTTGCCCAAAACCACAAACGGGAACTTCTCCGGCTCCTTGATATCGGCGTAATAGATGAACTCTTTCTTCCAGTTGCTCAAGTTGTGAAAACTCTGGTGATCGTCCACGCTGTACGTGAGCAGGCAGCAATCAGAGCCACGATAGAAAGGAGTCCTCAGGCTGCGGAAGCGCTCCTGGCCAGCGGTGTCCCAGATCTGGAGGGTGACGTTGCACCCGTCTACGGTGAGTTCCTTGTTTAAGAACTCAACGCCGATGGTGTGGAACAGGTGAGCGTCAAACTTGTTGGTGACGTATCGATTCATCAAGGAGCTCTTTCCAACCCCGCCATCACCGAGCAAGATGACTTTCAACGTGGACTTCTTTGCTGCCATGGCTACAGATCCCTAATCAACCAGTTTGAAATGATTTTCCTGTTGGAAAAATGCATAGGAAATAATAAAAATGAGATTGTGAAAACGCAAAAGATTCTTTTAAAACAGCAAGAAAGACAAAATGACTTTTCTCTTACCCCAGATTGCGTTAACCGCCTTCACTTGTCCAGATCATGTGCTGCACGGCCCAGTGCTCCGTCACATGCTCATTTGTTTATTGTTGATGTTGGCAGACGTACAAGATAACATTTAACTCGCTGAAACACAATGTCAAGCCATTATCTCCCCTGTTTAACACACGGTTCTGGGCAGCAGTTACAAATGAACAGAACGAACAAGATCATGAAGCTTGTGGATATAAGTAACACTACATTAAATCGCTGTAAAATTATCTAAATTGAAGGAACGAGAATTCCACCCTTCAGCTTTAACCAAGCTAAGCTAATTTGAAGAAAAAAGATAACAGCTAGAATTAAAACACCACTAAGAAAGCCAGGATTCAGTCTACGTACCTTACAGTTTGAGTCTGACACAGCTACTTAATCAATTAAAAAAGACACGAAATAAATAAAACGTGGATTCATTCGTTTGACAGCTCGAAGTAAAGCCAGATCGCACTGTTTCCTGGTTTAGCTCAGAGCTAATGCTAACAGCTAGCTGCTGCTAGATCACGTGATCGTGCCACCGGAGCCTGCGATTGGATGTCAACAATCAGGCCTGTTCGACGTCTATACAAAATGTTTTTATTTTTAAAAGAGAATACCTAATATTAGTGTTTTTTGTTTGACTTGTGCTGACATTTTTTTATTCTATTCATAGATAAAATAGTTATATTTTCTTTTTTGTACTAACATATGTTTACCACTAGGGGGCGACATTGAGCTTCTTCGGTCAGCTTCAGAAAAATGTATTCGTTCATTCAACCTTTATTCTCACTGAGTCACGAAGACTCATAAAATACGGACAGCAATAACAATAAACTACAGTAAAAATACAGTTAAAATAATAGTGTCATAAAACAAATCAGGGTGCCGTAAAACAAGGTAGAAATATTATAAACTAACATTGACATGTTATCAAATGAAATGAACACATTTATCCCGGTGTTTTAAATAAGCACTTGGCTACAAGGAAATGAACAAGGGTATTAAAGCTCACTTTAACCATTTGCGTTTGTAAAATGATCTTTGCAGTTATGCTGGTGAAGATTCTCAGTCATCCAGGACATGATGAATTCAATAAGGTTCAATACAAAACTCTTCTGTTACAAATAAAGTCCAGTTGTTTTTGTATTGAATGTTTTTTTAATTATTTGCAGTTAGTTTTGCTGACCTAAAACAATCTATATAAAGTTACATTTTTACATATATCCACTTGTATCATGAGTCAAGTGTGCAGAAAAAGTAGACAATCTTTAAAAAAAAAAGGTTTAATATAACAACAGAAGCATAATTCCAGTACAAATTTTGCAACATATATGCATTTTTGGCACCTAAACAAGACAGCCTTCAAAACTTTACTCAGGTGCAATACTTCCCCTGGAAATTCACATTGCATTTCATTGATTTTTTGTTTGTTTGCTTCAGCACAATACTGTCAAACCCATCTAACAGAGTCAGCTCTTCCACCTGTTCCTGACATCTGAGTTACCTGTATTTCATAAGACTAACTAGAAATTCAAAATATAGAATGTAGCAGGGTGGACTGATGTAGCAGCACAGTGTGCACCCTTTGTAGATACCGTATTTATTTTCTTTTGATTGTGCTGTGGTTATTAGAGTTGAGTAATCCTTGACATGTGGGCATGATTTTTTATCCAAGTTGAGGATTCCTAAAAGACTGGACCTACATCCTCTTGACAGGCCCCT
>JBBPBX010003470.1:35398-65308 GCA_038048925.1 Garcialebias charrua
ACACTGCTAGCTTACTGCTACTTCTTGCTCTGCCATTAACTCTAAAATACTTATTGAATCAAGTATTTACTTTGTACTTATGGAGGTAAATATAGATGTTTAACAACCTGTTAAAATACAACAGAATGCAGGAAATGGCATCCACTTTATTTAAAATGTTATGGGGGAGGACCCCCAGACCCCCCACCAGTGTGTTCCCCCTCATTATGAGTGCTTCTGACACCAATGGCCACCACATTGTTCAAGCGTCAACAGGGTCTAAGCACCCATAAAGGTCAGATTCTAGAATCGCCCCTGTGGTCATAGCTGAGTCATCCTCAATACTGTACACCGAGCACTTAACTATCCTGTGAGATCTCACAATATTGTGTATAGGAATGCCTTTTTATTTTGCAAGTAAAATGTCTTCTATTGGTTGTGTTAACGTTTTCAAAAGAATCCATATTTTTTATATGAAATGATCACATGACTCACAGATTTTGGTGCTTCATCTTTCCAGGCCACGGTGAGGAGCTCTGTCTGCCAGCTCTGGTGTTTGCTTTGGGTCTGCTCCCACACTGGGTAAGCATTGTTATCCAGCAGCACCCGCAGTGAGCCCACATTATGGCCAACCACACGGTAGTCAAAGGTGAGACAGAAGCTGCCCTGTTGTGGCTGGTCGCTGAGAAGCAGCTTCAGCTTGGCCACCTCCTCTTGCTCCCCAAGCAGCCCGCTCAGTGCCATGTAATACTCCGCACCTGATGGGGTTTAACTCCGATATAAGTAATTCAATCCAAACAGGACAACAAAAAGTATTACCGGTATTGTTGTTTTATTACCATTATCATGATATGCCACAGTCCAGTCCATGTCATCAGTCCTGTCTTGAACCCATTCACAAGCTCCTTGATCAAAGTTGCAGTCCATGGCATATTCTAGGCAACATCAGATTAACAGCATAAACATTCATTTCAGCTGTTATAATAGAACAGATTTACCATAATTACCTTGCTGAGGTGGATCGATTTGAATTTCTTTGATTTCTGTGGCTGGGCCAAACACGGACTCAAAGTCTTCTGAAATGGTAAAAAGTCATTATGAGGAAAAAATTGAAATTTTTTTACAGCATGGATTTTCTGACTATCAGACATTCTGTTGAAAGATTATTGAATTCGTTCACATTAGACACTTGCGTTCCAATACTATGATCATACTGAAAATCTGAAAGTTATGCACCATAACTCATGTTCCCTGAAGGAAGGGAACGAGGTGCAACATACTTGCTATGGGAATTGCGCCCCCGCGCGATTACCTGAAGGAATATCAAGTCAAAGTCAAAAAAGTCAAAGTCAACTTTATTGTCAGATCTGCAATATGTACAGTGCAGGACATACACAGGACCGAAATTGCGTTTCTCTCAGTCCCTCGGTGCAACAGTAAACATCTAAACATTGAAACACTGAAACATATAATAATAGACATAAGCATAAAAATAGTAAAACTAACACTGTCCTGAGTTTTTTTTTTTTTTTTTTTTTGCATAGTGGTATAAAAAAAGAGTATAAAAAGTATAACTAAAATAAACTAAAGGTTTCTAGCATTGACATTTGCAAAGTGGCAAAGCAGCGTATGAGTCAATGTACACAGTATATGTATGAGGTAGTAGTTGATGTTGTTGTAGAGGCAAAAAGTGGCATATGCAGTAAGGCACATTGGGCATCCCTAAATAAGACCGTTCAGAGCACACTGTATATGTACCAGCAGTGGTGTAGATATTAAAGTAGTGTAAATAAATGTAAACAGTAGTAATTACATGTAAGCAGTAGTAATAAAAGTAAACAGTATTAATAAATGTAAACAGAGAATGTAAACAGTATTATGATTATAGGCAGTGATGTAATACAGACATTAGTGCAATTATGAGAAGTAGTGCAAACTGTATGAGCACATGACCGAGAGTTTAGTGAAAACCCGTTTGGTGACACAGAGTCTAGTGTTAAAAACTTTGTGTTGAGTGATAATATGTGAGAAAGTTTTAGTGTTAAGGCAGTTCAAATGGGAGGGGAGGCAGAGCAGGCAGAGTGTTTAGCATTCTGACTGCCTGATGAACAGAGCTGTCTCTCAGTCTGCTGGTTCGAGCCTGGAGACTCCTCAGTCTCCTTCCTGATGGCAGCAGTCTGAAGCAGCTGTGTAGTGGGTGTGTGGGATCACCTGCCATGCGGTGGGCTTTCCGAGTGAGGCGTTTGCTGTGTAAGTCCTGCAGTGAGGGCAAGGAGGTGCCCACGATCTTCTCAGCTGCTCTCACAATGCGCTGGAGGCTCTTGCGGCAGGATGCAGTACATGCACCAAACCACACAGTGATGCAGCTGGTCAGGACACTTTCTATGGCACCTCTGTAGAAGGTGCTCATGATGGGGGTTGAAGCTCCAGCCCTTTTCAGCTTGCGGAGAAAGTAGAGACGCTGGTGAGCCTTCTTTGCCAGTGCTGCAGTGTTCCTGCTCCAGGACAGGTCCTTTGAGACGTGCACTCCCAGGAACTTGGTGCTGTCTACTCTCTCCACTGCGGTGCTGTTGATGGTCAGAGGAGGATGTTGGGCATCCCTCTTCCTGAAGTCCACAACAATCTCCTTTGTCTTCTCCACGTTGAGAGTGAGATTGTTGTGTCCGCACCACAAGGCCAGGCGGCTCACCTCGTTCCTGTAGTCCGTCTCATCGTTGTTGCTGATGAGACCTACCACTGTTGTGTCGTCCGCAAACTTGATGAAGTGGTTGGAGCTGTACGATGGTGTGCAGTCGTGTGTTAGCAGGGTGAATAGAAGGGGGCTCAGCACACATCCTTGTGGGGCCCCTGTGTTCAATGTGATGGTGCTAGATGTGTTACTCCCGATCCGTACTGTCTGTGGTCTCCCGGTCAGGAAGTCTAGCAGCCAGTTACACATTGAGGTGTTCAGCCCCAGACTGTCCAGTTTAAGGATGAGCTGTTGGGGGATGATGGTGTTAAATGCCGAGCTGAAGTCGATGAACAACATTCTAACATAGGAGTCCTTCGTGTCCAGATGTGTGAGAGCTGTGTGAAGGGCAGAGGAGATGGCATCGTCGGTTGAGCGATTAGGTCGGTATGCAAATTGGAAGGGATCCAGGGAGTCAGGGAGGACAGATGTGATGCTTTTCATGACTAGCCGTTCAAAGCACTTCATCAGGATGGGGGTGAGTGCTACTGGGCGATAGTCATTGAGGCATGCGGGCGTTGCCTTCTTTGGGACAGGGATGATGGTGGTGGCTTTGAAACAGGTGGGGACGATGGCCTGGCTCAGTGAGATGTTAAAGATGTCCGTGAAGACCGCTGCGAGTTCCCCTGCACAGTCCTTCAGCACACGACCAGGTATGTTGTCAGGACCAGAGGCCTTCCGGGCGTTAATCTTGATGAATGATCGCCTTACGCTGTCTGAGGACAGCGTCAGCACCTGGCTATACTCACGCCTTTACGGCTAGGGGCATCACCGCCGCGCCAGAGGCCCCGCCCTCTGGGTACTTAAGCGGCTTGCGCCCCTCCATCTTTCTCCAAAGTTGCACTTCACCGAGCTTTCAGCATTGAAAAGGGCCAGATATGTTGCACCTCGTTCCCTTCCTTCAGGGAATAATAATAATAATAATAATGAATTCCATTTATAATGCACTTTTCATTAATAAAAATCTCAAAGTGACCAGGCCAAGAGTCTAGACTCCTATGGTTCAAAGTCAAGACCTTGGGAGTGTATGCAGGATTAGGTCTTAGTGTGACCTTTGACCCGTCAGGGGCGAATCTGGTACACATTGGATATACAGACAATGCATGGAGGTCACCCACGCGTTTCGCCGAGCAAAGTGCCAGGAGTAGAGCGGTTTTATAAGATAATAAATCTATCTTAATCTCGCTTAGTGGCTCGAATGGGGAGTCACAGAGAGCCCCCAGGACCAGGCCAAGATCCCAACCAGGGGTCAGGGTCCTGCTGGGTGGTTTAGTCCGAAGCACCTTTCATAAATCTTATTATGATTGGATGTGCTCCAGGTGTCCTTTGTCCCCAGCCTTCGTGACAGGCTGAAATCGCTGATAGGAAAACTTTAATCATTAAATAAGAACAACCTTTTTCCAGTTAGTCCTGAAGGAAAGTCAGGAGCTGAGCCAAGTTGCATGCATAAGAAATAATATTTCTTTCTGAGCACCAGGCTTCAAAAATACACCACTTTTGGGCGTATAAAGATTGTGTGTTGATCCAGCACGGGCATTTTGTATGGTAATTACCACATTTCCGGCAGGCCTGACACCATCAATCTGTTCTTTTCAGCCAGCAGGCTGAGACTTGTGGCAGTTCCTGGCTTAAGTGGCTGTACTGCCCTTTCTGGTGACACAGAGCCTGTTAACCCCTGGGGGTCAACCAGGTTGGGAAGAAGGCTTCCTTGCCAATGTGCCCCCGAGTTACCCTGTTCAGGGGTAATTGAGGGCAAATGTAACCTGTCATCCACAATAGACAGGATTGGAGCAGAAAGTCTATTTTCTTCCTCCAAGGTTGGAGCCCTGGGGCTGTGAGACTGCGAGTTATGTAAGCGAGCAGATCTCCTGAGTCCAATCCGTTTTGTGGGGTGGTTCAGTTTACTGGTCCCTGGCCTTAATGGAGCATTGGTACCAGGTAAAACGACCGAGGTCTGTGTTTCACTCATTGGGAGAATTATTTTTGAAAACAGATTTGGGTCAGCACAGAGCAGGGGGGTCACGTGCTGCCCGAGTACTGCATGGACATTGAGTGTCCCTTGTTAATAACAAAGGAGCGGCCGCAACGTGAGAACGTGGGGGTGTTCCTTTTGGTTTGGCAGACTTCAGATTATTTGATGATAAAGAGCCCAGTCCCTCTTGAAAAGCAGGAAGAGATATCTGATTAAACTCTGACTTGTTTTCATCCACAGCAGGCTGAACACAGTCGCTGCTGTGGAGGTGTGAAGTTTGTGGCTGCCTGAGGGCATCTGATGTAGCCCCCCCGTCGTCAGACTCTGTCAGCTTGTCTCCCTGAGGAGCGGACATGTCACATGTTCGTCTGGTTAGTGTATTGGCTGGCCCATCGTTCACAATGGAGCGAGGGCTTGAGCACGTGACCCTCCTCACCTGTCTCCATGAGAGGTGTGGAGGGTTTTTGCAGACGCCTCTGAGTCTGCTTGCCGCAGATGAATCAGAGACACCCAGCTGGGGTTTATTGATTAGGCTAATACCCCGTGGGCCGTGAGGGAGGGGGGGGAAAAGGCCCTCTCCCTTTATGACGGCTTGCAGGTTAGAGGAACCTGCTTTGCTGAAGACATTTGTGTGTTGTTGTTTTTTTGATAGTCAATAAAACAGAGAGGAGCTGTTTCATGATCTTTATTCGTGCTTATGTGTAATGACGTACATGATTCTATGTCACTCACAGCAGAGAAAGCATGATTTGTGCATGCTGAAAATATACCAGCTTTTTGTACTGTGTTACAAGCAAAGTCTGGACATGAAGGGATCATTCCCATTACCACGTGGGCGGGTGATCGTGTAACGTGGAAACGTGAACCTGGTTCATCAGGCACGTTTTTGTCTGTTGTCCCGATTCACCGAGGAGGCCCTGTGTTTGGTCGCCTGGCAGGGAACGAACCTGTTTTTGCTCCATGCGTGCTCTGCGCGAGGTTGGCCCTGCGGGGGTCTCTGCCTGGGCTCTTCCTCGTATGCTGGCCGCTTCTGCGGTGGGGCACGCGTTGCCGAGTGGTGCCGGGACTGCGCAGGTCTGCTTCCAGCAGACTCCCTTGGGGGGGCGAAGCTTCTCCGGGGAATGCCCACCCGGAGAGCTTCCGCCTGTCTGCGTCTTTGGTCCAGCTTGGTCTGAATTCGCTCCAAAGCTTTACCAAACAATCCCGTCGGCTCTATCGAGTGGTGGAGAAAAGGCACCTTTTGTCCCTCCGGGAGATCCGTTAAAGTCATCCAGAGGTGGCGGATCACGATGACCACTTCCGCCTAGGGCTGTGCGATATGACGATATATATCGTGGGGACGATAGAAACGTGTCTATCGTGCTACTTTCCTTCTATCGTCTCTATCGTGATAAATAAGAATAAAAAAATAACTGTCGCAAAGAAGCTTCATATGGGGTTTTGCGAGATGACGGCGCTGCTTTATGTTTGACGCACGCGCGGGTTTGCGACACATGCTTTACGTTGTTAAACTCGAGAGCAACAGAGCCGCAGGCGCATGAAGCCGGTGTCTCAACAAGGAGAAAACAGCTGCACAGGCAGCCCAAGAAGAATAACTTTTACCAAAAAGAGGGGGAAGCTCACCTTGTTAGCTTCCATTATTTCGCTCCGCTGAAACTCGGAGACAAAATGGGTCCAGAGGACACGAACCCAGAGTCCAACCGAGTCCGAACTCGGGTCCAGTTAACCAATACAAAACAGACCAGAGACACAACAGAACCGCAATCAAACGCAACGTTTTCTCTTTTCTGTTTCTTGCTTTGTTTACTCAAACTTCAGAGCGGATTTCTTCTTCGTGAGTTTCATTAGCAGCTGTTGTTTTACCGCCACCTGCAGGAAAAATTTGGACCAAAGTAGAAAAGGAGTTGTTTGTTTGTTTGTTAGTTTATTCATTTTATAATATGAAATACAACAATTAACGTATTCATAATAGAAAAAAATAAAAATAAAATGAAAGGTAGCAGATGAAGAATAAATCTTATTAAATCTGCTCCTTATTCATCTAATAACAGTTCAAACAATATTTTCTATAATAACAAAATAAGTAAATAACTCAGTCAATTTTCAATTCACATATATCACACATTAAATTAGATTCATTTATTTTTTTTAGCAATTCATTTTTTACCAGTTTCTTAAATACAAGGAATGATTTGGCTTCCTTAACATTTGTCATTTGGCATTAAGTCATTCCATAATCGTACTCCTTGAATTAAGGTAGATCTTAGGTAGATCTAGTTTCTACTTTGGTCCAAATTTCCTTGTTCGTTTTGTTCACATTCTTATAATTGTAACTATCTGTAGTAAAATAATAAAATAAAAAAACTTTGGTCCAAATTTTTCCTGTACACACATACACACATCGTGTTGTATATATCGTGATATATATCGTTATCGTGATATAAAAAAGTCCATATCGTGATATATGATTTTTTCCATATCGCCCAGCCCTACTTCCGCCATTTCCCTGCCCTGTGCAACAGCAGCTGTCCCCATCATACGGAGCACAAAGTCTGTTGCTCTGCGGGCTTCGTCCAGTAATTCGGCGGCCGCCTGCTTGTCCGTTGTTGTTTTGAGCTGTTGCAGTTTTTCGGCTAGGTAAGCCTGCATTAACGCGGACGCGTTCATGGCGCGTGCCGCGAGTCCCTGAGCTCTGTAGCACTTCTCGAGTAGAGACGCTGAAGCTCGACAAGCCTTGCTGGGAAGAGTTGGTTTTGTTCCTGATGATTTAGGAGCCAGGTGAGACGCTAGTGTGCCCTCAACCTGAGGCACGTTAGCTAATCCCACTTCATCCATCCCGTCTACGTCGAGGAACTGTGAGAGGGGAAGAAGCATAGGGGCTCTTGGTTGAGTCCAGGTGCGAGTTAGCTCTGTGTGGAAGTCCGAGAACACGGGCATCCTTTGCCTCGAGGCGGCCTGCTGCTTCGAGTAAAAATATTTTCCTGCTAGCCTCGTGACCTGTTGGTGGGGCAGAGGTTCAGGCCATGGGATGTGCAGCATGTCCGTTGCTCTGTGGCACAAGTCGAACAGAGCAGGGATGGAAAAGTCAGTTTCTGGGAGCACAGGTACTAGGGTCTGGGAGAGATATTCACCCTGATCCTTCAGTTCCACGTCTGCTTTCTCCGCTGAAAATTCGCCCGAGGCTGAAATCGAGATCTCATCCTCATTCATCATGCCTCGGGTGTCGAACTCGACTGTTAGGTCCACCATAGGAGCCAACACGTCAAGGCTGTCGCCCCATGCGGCTCGTGCGCTGTCGTCCAGAGCCATGTTCTCGAGCTCCGGCGTGGGAGTGAGAGGCTCCGTGGTGTCCGCGTCCGCTGGTGTCGCTGAAGCGCCCATGGCTTTGGCGACAAGGTCAACCCGATGCCGCAGCACCGCATCCATCATGAAGCTGCAGTGTGGGCAAAAGTCGGGCGTATCCAGTGCTCTTTTTGCATGAAGCATTCCCAGGCAGACTGGACAGGCCTCGTGGGTGTCCGTTGCTGCGAGGGAGAAACCACATCCATTGGGACAGGCGCGCAAAGTTAGGCTCGCCGTCCCGTTGGTTTTCCTTGGAAGGCTCGCCGTCCCGTTGGTTTTCCTTGGAAGCCTCGCTTTTCGCTTTCCTTTCTCCGGAGGCATGTCCGAGATGAGGCAGGCGAGTCCTTCCAGAATCTTCTTTCTTATTTTCTTGAAATGTCTCCTCCGTCGTGTCGCTTTCGCTGGCTAGCTCGCTAGGAGTTAGCGAAATAGCCTCTTTTTTTTTGTGGCGTAGTTAGCGCCGTCGAGCGAAGCAATCTGTAGAGAGAGGAGAAGAAAATACTTTGGGGTTAAATAAATGTGCCGGACTAGCTTTCGCTAGTCCAGCAGTACGCAGGAATAATTCTCTGTGCGCTCTGTGCAGGGAGCCAGCTCACTTCAAGTCGAGCGATGAAGCAACAGAGAAGTCCCGCGAAGAGGTAGTTCAGGTTTAGCGAGGTGAAGGGCAAAAAAGAGAAAGATGGAGGGGAGCAAGCTGCTTAAGTACCCAGAGGGCAGGGCCTCTGGCACGGCGGTGACGCCCCTAGCCGTAAAGGCGTGAGTATATTCCTTCAGGTAATCGCGCGGGGGCGCAATTCCCATAGCAAGTATGTTTCACCGAGAGAACCAGACTGAAAGGGAACCTATAAATTCTGTTATGATGTGTTTCAACAGAGACTTTAGGTAGGATTTCCTGAAGGTGAAAGTAGCAAAATAACGAACATTTATTCAACCACTGCACCTACAAAAATCCCACTGTACTTTGAAGCACTTCTTTAGTTGCTATAAAGTTGGGAATTGTGGGAAAGGTTGTGAGCAATAAACAGATTACCTGTTGAGCAAGTTTGGAGGAATAGAGTTTAATTCTTTAATTCTTAAGTTCACAAGCTAACAACTATGGGGCTAAGCTCCTGTCCTAAATAATAATAGTGTTATGTGTTGACCATCATTTTATGTTCCCATACAATGATGATATTGGCTCTCTGCATTTAACCCATTGCACCTGGGATGCACTCAGGTGAAGCATTGAGCAGCTATTGAAAGCGCCCCGGGGGCAATTGGGGATACGGTGTCCTGCTCAGAGACAACACGAGATGTGCAACAACTGGGGATTGAACCTGAGAATTTCGGGTCCTGAGTCGGCCGCCCTGCTCTCCATCTTGGCCCCCATAAAACAACTTTAATCTCAAAGATAGAGCTTTTCATGAAAATGTGTTTATAAACTTGCAGATCTGTGTAAATGTTGCATTACACAATTACCTGTACCTAAAGTTTTTTGGGTATTTCTGTAAGTGGAATTAGTGGCAGCAACACCTGACTTTAGCACTTTCCATGCAGCTTGAAGCACTTCCAGCAGATTAGCATAATTTCTGCTAGAATAACCTTTACAATAGTACAGTACTGCGGTTGGTTAATCGCGGACTCGCTCTATCGCAGTATTTCTTAATTAATTTTCTAATCCAGTTGGCTGATTGATGGCTGAGCAGCATGGTCAATGTGGAATTTTTATTCAAAATAAATTATTTTTAAATATTTATCATCTCCTGCACCTCTGTGCAGCCCACACTGCAGGATAAGCTTCCTCCTTCAGCTGATCAGCTGTTCTCTGTGCAGAGCGGAGAAGTATATATATATATATATATGCACACACATACTACGGATCCCCGGCGATACACGAGGGACTACTGTAATGTCAAATTGATGGTGATATCAGAAATATAATTTTTATGATGTGAAACTTGTGAGATTGAAGTTGTTGTAAAATGGCTATTTGCAACAGGTAAGATAATATTTGTCCATCACCTTTCTACAGAATCCAATTTCAAAGATCTATCCCTTTAGGTTTCTAGTACATTTTACATTATGCCACCAAACAATTTATACTTTTTTTCTCTCCATTTTGTTGATCTTACTGTTGTAGTTATTTATTACTTCACAAAGAATTAGTATTATTAAATATGTAAACACTATAGAAGAAGCATAAAATCAGCTTTATTTCAGTCATTTATATCTGAATACCGGTAATGGTCTCTTCAGTAAACATCAAAATGAGCTTTATAATGAATTACCGTATGTAGGTTTTATTTACATATAGAAAGGCTTTGCATGTAGGCCTTTGTCAACAAGTTTTAATAAATAGCAATACTATGTGACATCATTGTATTGGTGATAGAAAATCTCATAACTTGGCATTTTTAAGTGCACGATATTTTCATTCCATTGCATGAAACATATTTGGAAACAAAGATGCAAAAGGTAGAAAATGGGGTTTTCACCAACAGGTGTAGACCTGTCCTCTTGTTTCTAAAGTCTTCAAATGTTGCAACTTTAGGATAACCCCCCAAGTATTCAAAGTTCCTGCAGCAAACCACCCCTCTCCCTGAAACGCAGAAGAGGAGTGACATCTGGAGTTATTGAACCTGCTCAGCCAAAGATGGCTGGTGTTACAGAGGAGCAGCGTGTTGATGACAGGCTTTCCTACAGGGAGTCAAGTCTTTTAGCACAACAGCTGTTTTGGGGAATGCATAATAAAAGGTTTGGGGGCTATGCAACCTCTGTTCCTCCTCCTCTGAGATGGGAAGCAGGGACAGGATGAGTTTTATCCTCGGGCTCACACATGCCAAAGGAGTAAAATTCCTCCCTGGAGGTGATGGATGTCTTTGGGGCTTGTCTCCTCTTGCCATCTTGGATCCAATGAGACGTGTGTTTTTGTAAAAATCAAGGATAGTGTTGAAAAACCACCTCACTTATTTTTCATTGGTGAAAACTATCACATAACCTCTGTCTTTTTGTGCAGGTTTTTAAATAAAATGTTTATAATCGATCAAGTTTAGCCAGTAGTAGTGGAATATGTTTTTTTGTTAATATTTTCAGATGCTTCAAAAGGTACTTCAGACTGTTTGAAGTGTGATTCTGCTGAAATGCTATGAGCAATTAATATCTTACCTGTTAACTGTTAATTGTTTCATTTTGGACCAAAATGTCAACAACTAGTTTGACTGAAGCCAAACTGGATTATTGTTGTCATAAAACAACTCTAATCTAAAAATAACAATAATAATAATAATAATTTAACTTACAGCATTAAAGTAAGTATATACTGTATTTCAATAACATTTGTTTAGATGGAGCAGTGGGATGTTGATTACCATATTTTACGGTGTATAGGTCGCACCTTTTTATGTTTTTTTTTCCCAGGCCTGCGACCTATACTCATGTGCGACCTATATATGGCTTGTTATCACTTTCGGTGAAACAAATTTTTAAATCCAGCTCATTTCACAATTACGTTCATTTATTAAGGAAAAGTTCAGCTCAGACATATATTTGCTATAATTTTTATCAAACAAATAATTGTTTTTAAGTGTTAATCTTCTTAAAAGCCTTGCTGTGCGCTCCTGTGGCAGACATTTGCAGCAGAGCTAAACGTAGGTGCGACCTATCTAGGGATTTTTCCAATCTACTGTATTGATGATAATTGGACAATGCGACCTATACACCAGAAAATACTGTATACAGTATTTGAAAACTAGACTGCAGCCAGCATAGTGGGCGGAGCTTGTCCTTTGTGCCTTCAACTACCACTCCGGTCATGTGTTTAGTTATGATATGATATTTATAATCTTTCCATATACATGTAGCTCCATAAAAAAACTTTAAGACTATATCAGTTTGCCTTATTGAAATGGTCTGTAATACCACTGTGATATCAATAACAGAAAACCTTTCACATAAAAGTTAATTTTTCTTCAGCGTAACATAATCAAAAGCAACAAGATGCATTTTATTTTCATCTAGGACTTAATCCAGATGGATAAAAAAAATTTTTTGGCTAACAGATGTTAAAATGAGAGTAAAATCTCAGCTAAGAAACAAAACACTCACCGAAAACATCTCCTCTTGGATGGAGCAGGTTTTCTTCCTCTTCCTCCTCCTTCACTTCCTGCCCAGGAAATGTCCTTTCTCTGTCTTCCGTCTGGGGGCCGATGTAGACCTCTCCGTCGTAGTCAAAAGCCTGATGGGGAGGCGGCGTCGCAACAGTTTCAGGGATGGTGTTTTTGATGTCCTCATTGCTCGGCTTACCTCCCAGAATCCAAGGCCTCACTTGGGAGTCAGGGATGGCTGCAGGCAGGAAACGATAAAAAAAAAAAGACACATGGACACACAATTACATTCAAATACTTTATCAGGCCTCAGACATGTTTGTTTATGCACAGCTTTAGTTCAGTTATTAATCACTAGACACTTAGAATCAAAAATAAAATATATTTTCAGTGAGCTCGAGAAATGAACATGCCAATACAAATTTCAAAACTGCTTGCGGATGAATGCAGGCTGCAACGGTAAATAATATAATGTCATGCTGAGGATGCATCAAGCTGCGAACGCTGAGGGCAAACAGTTCCAGTCATGATCAAGACGGAGACGGAGAAGATGTTCATCACGGTCGGGCTATACGGAAGAGATGCACGAACTACGGTTGCACGGCACGGAGAGATCACCAGAAGCCGGTTTCCACAAAGTCTCACCGTTGATGAAATCGTCTGCACTGCCTTTGTCTCCATCCCACCGTCTCTGATAAAATGGTTTGACTATAATAAAAAAAATAAAAGCAGCTTCATTCACAAACCTCTAACCTGCAGTCGGTCGTCATACTCAGCCCTGTTTGAAGATTAAAGCGCTAACTTTTTTTTCTCATTTCTCCTAAGAAGGCTGGATAGAAGTTACATTAATGCAGGTGTGTTTCCAATGTGTGCCTCAGCTGCTAAAGTGCAAAAGAAGATTGTAGTCCAAAGACAGGAAACTAAAGTTGTCAGGACGCCAGTTTGCTGAAAGTTTGAGTCCTAATGAAATGTGCAGCTACAAAACTCTTCCTGACTTATTTGACATCCTTTTGATTTGGAAAAAGTCTGCCATCTGCTTTTGACCCCTTTCAGTGCAATTTAAAATGAACAGTTCCTGCTGCAGATGTCAGACCTCACCGGAGCACTCAAAGCCGTTGCCTCTGAAGCCAGACGTGCACTTGCACTTGTAGGACCCGCGAGTGTTCAGACACACAGCATGGTGGCTGCACTTGTGGCTTTCGGCTGCACACTCATCAACATCTGGAATTAAAAGGACCCTTTTATTGTGGTTTCAAAAGTGGAATTAGTTGCAGATGTTTCACTTTGCAAAGACCTCGTAGACCGTACCTACACAGTCGTATTTGCCGTTGACATGTTTCAGATCGTAGCCGTCCTGGCATTTGCAGTAGTAGCTGCCAAAGGTGTTCACACATTGTCTGTTGTACGGGCAGAGGTTCTTGCCAGTTGTACATTCATCGATATCTGAATGGGGGAAAATCGCAGATTAAAAAGCGTGATTAGTGAATGTAACTCAAGTGAACATTGTATGTATGATATGGTACTTTGTACAATACTTCTTCCCATACGTAATTTTCATGAAACTAAACAGTCATGTAAACATGATAGTTAAATGCTGTTTTTTTTTTTGTAGAGTTCGTTGAAGCCTGTCCAAAAGTAACCTTGAGACAGTAAACCATGCTTTCATAACATCAAGGCTTACTGCAATGCACTTCTTTTTGGAATCAGTCAGACCGCTGTTGCATGTTTACAACTGGTTCAAAATGCTGCAGCCCAATTTTTAACTGGTACAGGCAAAAGAGAGCCCATTACTCCAGTTCTGGCCTCCCTTCACTGGCTCCCGGTTCACTTTCAAATTCATTAAAAAAGCCTTCAAATCCCTGAACAGTTCTGCCCCCTCCTATCTCACTGATCTGCTGCAGCCATATGTCCCACAGCGCTCTCTGAGGTCAGCAGGCCAGATGTTTTTATTGGTTCCAGGCACTCTTTTTAAGCTCAGTGGTGACGAGTTACCACTGCATGCCAGACAGGCTCCCTCTCTCACTGTTTTTAAGTCTTGTTTGAAAACTCACTTTTATTCCCTGGCTTTTGACACTGTGTGAGTTGATTTTATCTTGTCTGTATTCTATAATGTTAGTCATTTAGTTCTTATCTTTACCTATTTACCGGTAGATCTCTGTACAGGTAGTCCCCGATTTACGAGCGCTCTAACATACGAGGTTCCGGACTTACGAGCTGACTAACGAACAGTAAATTTGTAAAGAACATACAAAAAATACAGCACTTTCTATGTGTTTTTAGATGAAAGTGTGTTAGCTAACTGTTTGGAAACAAGTTTCTGAGCATGTTCATGAACTAGTATGAACATTTGTGATGAAAAACGAGTGTTCGTAGTAGCGCTAGCATAAATTTTCCAACTTACGACAGAAAATCCGGACTTACGAGAACACGTGTTTCGTGTTCCGACGTACGAGATTTTCAGCTTACGAGATACTCGTAGTAACGGAACTCGCTCGTAAGTCGGGGACCACCTGTATTTGTTTTGTTTTTGCTGTACAGCACAATGGTTGGCCCTGTTGCTGTTTTTCAGTGCTTTATAAATAAAGTAGTATGGTATGGTATGGTATGGTATGGTATGGTATAACTTTCAGGGAATAACGAATTGTTTTAGTCAAACAACAGTTTGTGACTTTTGCAGCAGATTAAAGGATTAGTTAAAAAGGTCATCATGACAAAATGTTTTATTATGCCGAGATAAATTAATTTAACAAGCCACGGTCGTTCTGTTGAAATGCACTTTTAAAATGAACAGAGTTGTATAGCTTAACCAGTTAATGAAACCCATTCAAACGATTTGCAGGTTGAATGTTTACGCAAATCAATTCAATCAATTCCTGCAAGTAATACAGATCAGTTGAAGTGAAACCAAAGTTTAGACACGCCATTTTCTTCAACTGAAACAGATGTGCAAATTCAAACAACACAAAGGAGCTCAATCGATAAGTGAAAGAATAAAACAGCCAATTGAGCACAGGAATCTACACAACAAATAATTTGAATTAAGACAACACAGACTGGTGTTAGTTGAATTAACTTGTGTCATGTTAGATTTCACAGTGTGGTATGTTAAATACTGGTTTAAACAGGCTCAATAAGCAAACATGTTTAAATCTCAGCTCGCTATTGGGATCATATTACACAAAAAACAAACTTTGTGTGACAGTTATACTATTAGCTCGAACTGTGACATAATGTCATAATTTAATTTAACTCTTTGCTTTTGGGATGTTTTTGGTCCAGTTTGGCCTTTTAGTTATCCTGGCTCAAAAACTTTTTATTCTTAATAAAAGACATAAAAGCAAAAAAAATAAAAATAATAAAAAATCATAATTGTGTAAGAGGATGGCTGTAAGGTGAGGGGAGACCATCTATAAAAGGAACTAATAATAAAAAGACATAAAAGCAGCACTACCCTCTGAACATTTAACAGATTCCATTAATTTGTAATTGTTTGCTCATTCATGAAGTTTAGCCAAACAAACAGGAATGAGCGCTCCGTCCTGCCCTCCTGTTGCGCATGTATCTCTGTAATGATGTTGCACAGAAACCTGCTGTTGTCTTGTCCAGATGTGTGCCTCCAGGGGTTCCAGCAGAGTCACTAATCTGCAGATGTGGAGCTTTATAACCGCTGGGATCTTAAACAACATCTCTTTCCATTACAGACAATGTTTGAAAAGTTTTGAACAGCTGACTGCAGGTTTACAGGTTGTCTAACACTTACAAGAAACATTTTTGTTTAAAAATGACGTTAAAGTCAATACAACTTTTGACTCGGTGCAGAACAGTCCTCCAGAAATGCACAGTCAATAGTGAATGTTTTACTTCTTATTCAGCCATGAAGTTGATTTACTTGAATTTCAAATGTCTTTTTAGCTCCTTGATAACTATCTGGGCTTACATTCAGCTATGTTTATGCTGCAGTTGGTGCTGGCCATTAACCATTAAACTATTTAAATAAGATTGAAACTTTATGTGACATACAGTAAATATTAGGTCTCTCTCAAGGTTATCTTTTGTGCAGCACTGCACGTCTGATCGTGATTAATTCTTGGTACATTTTCAAAGTAAAAGCCCATTTTGTTGGCAATCTATTTTAAACACATTGAGTACGAGGAAATATGATCCTCTGGGTGTAGTATATGACTTCCCCTGTGTGTGTGTGTGATCGTGCCGGTCTGGCTCAGATACAGTGAAATAAGTTTTGTGGAAAGAAAGAAAAAATTCCTAATTGCATCCATGATTCATAAGCCAGGCAGGCCAGAGCTGTAACTTTTCCCATATGATTCCATTTATGTGACAGTAAAAGCCCAAATCTCCATCTTTCCATCATTTCTTTATTGGAAAATAAAACTTATACTTGATTTATGAATAGGTGCGTTGCGAGTGTGGCAGCTCACCTACACATGTTCTTTCATCTTGTCCCAGCTGAAGGCCTGGAGACGGGCAGAGGCAGCGGATCTCCCCCTCAACGCTCTCACAGCCGTACTGACAGTGAGCCAGTGAGCAAGTCCTGGAATCTGACACAAATAACTCACGTTCACAATAATGCACACTTTATTCTGCTTTATTTGAAGTGTGTCATCTCAAGATGTGAAAAGATCTGCTGCACAGCAGGACTCACTGGCACAAGATGCATCAGGCATGAGCATGTAACCGTTGAGGCAGTAGCACTTGTAACTCCCATGGGTGTTCATGCAGCGATGCTCACAAGGACGAGGCTTCAGACCACACTCGTTCAGATCTGGAAATAAGAACAAATGCATCCTGTTTGCTAATGCATTTATTTAAATACATTTAAAAACTGGTTTTATTTGCTAAAAAACGAGATAATTGTGTGAACGCTTGTGAAGCATTGACACTCGTGATCCATTTTTCTTCCATATACTTTGGTGCGATTCTCGTCCCGCAGTTTTCAAGCTATTTCAACAAGTCATGAATGAAAACATGTTCAGCTCTTTCAGGACAATCCTGCTATGACTTTTGGTATTGGTGCAACTTTAGCTTTTTGAAATATTTACCCTTTTCTGCCATTTTTTTCTTGTAGAAAATGAGTTGAGCTCATTTTACATCCTTCAGTTAGATCTGTTTATAATCTTCTACTGCTCCTTTCACATTTTGTTCTGCTTCAGCTTCTTTCAGCTTCCTTGTGCAAATGTAAACTTTTTTCAGCTACTTTCAGCTAATTTTAGCCGTTTATTCAGCTGTTTTGTGCTCCTTTCAGGATCTTTCTGCTGTAAAATTTTTGTGCTTCTTCTAACTTCTTTCTACTAATTTCAGCTTGTTATGCTTCTTTTAGCATATTTCTGAAATTTTTAGCTTTTTCTGCTATTTCAGCAACTTTGTACTATTTAGGTGTTGTATGTTAATTTGAGCCTTTTCAGGTAATTCCACATTTGTTGCACTCATTTTCAACTATTTTTAGCCTAATTCAGCACAAATGTGTTGCACATCCTTCTGGTAATTTAAGCTTTTTTTTGTTGTTGCCATTTTAGCTACCGTACTTTTCAGCTGTTTTTTGTTGTTGTTGATCATTTCAGCCTTTTCAGATAATTTCCACTTATTTGTGTTCAGTTCTGCTTATTTCAGCTTAATTGGACAAATAGGTTGAATGAATGACTGTTCTTTCTGCTTTTTCTTGCTAATTTTGCTTGCCCTATACCTTTTCAGCTAATTTCAGCTGTTTTCAGATTAATTCAAGTTTTTCGTGGTAATTTGTGCTACTTTCAGTAAAATTAACTTCTTTATGCTAAGTTCAGCTTGTTATTGCTATTTTGGGGTGTAACTGGAACCTTGAGTACACAAGTTCATTCCACCTCATGTACAACATACAATGCGAATGACAGTGAAGTCACCTTGAACCTTATGCTCCATATGTTTTTTTTTTTTGCTAGTTTCAGCTTTTTCTGCTATTTCAGCTACTACTGTATTTGGCTTTTTTATGCTAATTGTAGCTTTTTCAGCCAACTCAAATAATTTTTGAGCTCATTTCAGATCTTTCTACTTCAGCTACTTTTCAGCACATTTTGCTAGTTTCAGATTTATTTATTTTTTGCTATTTTCCTAATTATTGTGCTCATTTCTGCTTATTTAAACCTAATTCAGCAAATATGTATTCTTTCTGCGTTCTTCAGTTAATAGGCTTGCTCTTTCATTTCAGCATGATTTTTTAAAGCTAATTTAAGCTG
This sequence comes from Garcialebias charrua, assembly GCA_038048925.1. Taxonomy (NCBI): domain Eukaryota; kingdom Metazoa; phylum Chordata; class Actinopteri; order Cyprinodontiformes; family Rivulidae; genus Garcialebias; species Garcialebias charrua. The sequence continues at coordinate 53,726 of JBBPBX010003470.1, forward strand.
TTTTCAGCAAGTCCTTCTGCAATAAGCATTCACACTGCATTTTTGCAGGAAATATAATTTCTCTAGTTTTAGTTTCAATATGCCCCATGTTTTCCAGACCCTCGTCACTGACCTTGAGTACCCACCTTGATTACACGTTTTCCCGGTGTATCCAGGGAAACACTTGCATTTGTTGGGGCCGACACACTCTCCATTTTTGCAGCCGTGCTCACACTGAGCTGGTAAAACATTCAACACGAAAAAAATATTCCAGAAATATTAGTGGCGGAGACTGATGGACCATATTCAAACCACACATTTCTATTAGTCAGGCATTTCCTCCATACTTTGTGGTTCAGAAAATCTAATGAAAATCAACAGTATGCAGGATTTTGAGGCAGAATGTACAGATTCTTCTCTGCAACTATGCTTTTGTAATTAAAAAAAACCGTTTTGTGAGTTATGCCTAAAAAACGTTGCTTTTATTGGGACACTTCTTACCCTCGCACTGCCCTTTACTGTTTTTCTTCCAGCCGTAGCAACACTCAAGTCTTCTGCCATAACGACATACACCTGGCTGGTTTCCAGTGGGGACTTGTCGGAGGTGTCTTTGCGGAAGAAATATGGTAAAATAACATAATTTTATTTAAACTAACTTTGATTAAAGGAAGAAACATACAATAACAAACTGGGCATCACTGTGGCCAAAACATTACCTCAGCAGCCACAACAAAACACTGACAGTTACAAGACCTTTACATCCACAACAAGCACTTAAAGTTATAGTTCAGATTTTTTTTTGAAGTGGAGCTCTGAGGGTACGGTATGAACAGCTACTATCTTACCTGTTGTAAATAGCTCTTTGAATGACCTCAGTTTGGAAAACTTGAGTTTCACAAGCTAATGGTGAGTTTGAGCGAAGCCCAAACGAATTGTTCCTGTCCTAAAACAATTTAAATTCAAAAGTTTTCTTTGTGGCACATTAATTTATTAACTTTTACCTTTAAATCTTTATGTCATTTTGACATTGCATGGATATTTACATAGATTTAGCATTATTTGAAAGCATGAATCGTAACAGATAACAGTAACACTTTAGTGGACTGTGGGTCAAGTACAGAAGGGATAATGTATTATTTCTGACAGGATAATCAAGCAGTGCAAAACAAACTGTTCATGAAACACTGTTGGCATGAACCACAGAAAATTCAAGACATGAGTGGTTTTAGAATGGCAGGAATTCACACTGGTTCCTGCTCAGACTAGCCATTTGTGTGTTAGTTCAATAAGATTTAAAATGAACTTTACAAAACCTTTCAAGGTTAAAACTAGGCACCTTCAGGTCACCTCAGCGTGATGTGTGAACAGAAATGGTAATTCACGTTGTGGCACAAAGCAAGACAGCACCAGAGCTGAAACAGTCAACATGAGAAAAGATAGGCTGGCTTTGTGGCTCAGTAATGTTATGAAATGATGACATATAGTTTCTGTGACCACCTAGTTGTGGGATTAAACAACAATCAATAGCTCTATTACTATCCACCTTATTCCTGGGGCCTCCACTGTATAAATTACTATGAGTACAACTTCCTGTTAGACACAGGGAGAAGCAGAAAGCATTGGTTCTAATTCATCCCTCCTGACCGCCAGAGGCGGTGCTTCAAGCACGAATTAGCATTCTTGCGCATGCGCAGGGCGAGTACAAATGACAACAACGTCACCCCTGCCAGGGACCCGCGTGACTCTATATAGGCACGTCACACCCAGAACCCAGTCCCTTTATTCTTCTCGCGCGCAGGTTTGTATGTTGAGTACAGCTTGTGGCCGTGTGAAGCTGGTTGCTTCCGTGTGCACCACCGCTTTCCGGAAAACTGCTTGTTGCTAGTAGCCACGTGACCAACTTTGGTTGGAGTTGCGGGTAAGTCTTGCCCTCCCAGGGCTGCACGAGCTGTTTTCGTCTTTACCGGTTCTACGGTCGCTTCGACGACAACTGGTAAGTTCTGCTCTTTTTTACTCAAGCGGTGGCGTTTCCACCCACGTGGAGTTAATCTTCTGTTCTTGTTGTATATATGAGTCACCTGTAGTGTTTTCGCTGGCATTGAGTTAAGCTTCTGTTGTTTATATGACTCACCTGTAGCTTTTCGCTAGCGTGGAGTTTTTTCTGTTTGCCGTTTATTTCAACTCACCAGTAGCATTTACTGCTCGTGTTTGAGTTACTCCTCCTGATTATTATCCAACTCACCAGTAGAATTTACTGCTCGTGTTTGAGTTACTCCTCCTGATTATTATCCAACTCACCAGTGGCGTTTACTGCTCGTGTTTGAGTTACAAACGTGTTTGATCTCCAGCATCAATGTGTGGCATGGAGGCTGCACAGTTGCAGAGAGGAAAGCTCTACAGAGAGTGGTGAAGGCTGCACAGAAGTCTGTTGGAGTCAGTCTCCCCACCATCACAGACATTTACACCTCCAGATGCAGGAAAAGAGCCACCTGCATCATGAAAGACCCCACTCACCCAGCACACTCACTCTTTGCCCCACTCCCCTCAGGACGGAGGTTGAGGAGCATCAAATGTAGAACCACTAGACTGAGGAACAGCTTCTACCCTGAGGCTGTTAGACTCATGAATAAATAAATAATAAGAATAATCACTGCAAAATATCACATCATGCTGATGCTGATCTGTTTTCTTGTTGCTGTGTTCATCTGTGACCATCTGCTCATACAGACTCATGTTCGTGCTGCTGTTTATAATGATGTTTTTCTACTACATTAGGGCTTAGTGTATTACTAGTTGATGTTTTTCTTAGTTAATCCTAGATGTTATTACTGTTTTTCTCTTGCATTTGTTGTTGGATGTAACTGGGACCCTGTGTACATAATCTCGTTTTCATCACATGTACCACATGCGGTGCAAATGACAATAAAGACTCTCTGACTCTGACTCTGACTCTGATTATTATCCGACTCACCAGTGGCGTTTACTGCTCGTGTTTGAGTTACTCCTCCTGATTATTATCCGACTCACCAGTGGCGTTTACTGCTCGTGTTGAGTTAATCTTCCATCCTGGTTGTTTTATATGACTAACCAGTAGCGTTTTCGCTCACACTGAATTGTCTATTGTTTGTTCATTTCAGTTCACCAGTGGCGTCTACGCTCGCGCTGAGTTGTTCTATACTTTATCTAACTTCACCAGTGATGTTTGTTTTTTTCTCCCTACTAACGGAGTCGCCAGTGGCGTTTTCTGCTCGTGCTTGACTCCTGTTGGTGGCTGACTGCTCACGCTTCTCGAGTATGATGATGCAAAATTTGTGTTGCTCGACCTGTCTGATGTCGCTTCAGGCCGAGGACGGACATGACTTGTGTCCCTCCTGTCTCTGTGTGGGGCATCTCCGAGAGGCACTGTCTGATAATGCTTGCCCCAACTGTCTCGTTATGCCCTGGTCAGTCAGACTGAAGCGGTTGGCTGCGCTGGAGCAGCCTACCAATGGAGCAGGTGCTGTACCACGTAGTCCGTTGCCACCGGGTCAGGCGGTGTGCAAACGGCCTGCTGTGGCTGCACCTTCGCGGCTGGCGAAGCGAGCCAAACAGCCTGATACTGAAAGGTTGTCCACGAGAGTGGATCACCTCACTACCGAGCTGGCCCACATGAAGGCCCTCCTCCAGTCCTTTCGGACTGATGGTGGCCGGGACGTGACGCTCCCTCCCGAGCAGGATGAAGCATCGGTCACCGGTGACAATGCTATTTTGGTGGCAGCCTCTGGCACCCATTTCTGTGAGGACCTTCCGGAGCTGGGCTCCGAGGGTTCTGGGTCTGGCTCCATTGCCTCCCAGGACAATGCGGAGGAGTCCGTGGCAGCCACCATTCAAACGGCTCTTGCCCGCCTACAGATTGGTGTCCCTCAAGCCCAGCCTGCAGCTTCCAGCGCGTGTTTTAGGCGCCGTACATCGGAAACGGCCCTTGTAGTTCCCTGCTCGGAGGAGTATATACGGGAACTACATGCTTTTTGGTCTGACACCAGGGCGTTTTCGCGTCCGAAAAGGGATGGCAGGGTCCTGGCGACCATGCAGGAGGCACCCAAGGTTGACATGGGGCAGATGCCTACGGTGGAACCGAGCATCACCTCTCTTATCGTCCCACCTGACGAGGCCTTACGGCCCAATGCACCTTGTCCGCTGCCTCAGTGCCGTATTACTGACAACCTTCTCTGTAGGGCCTATGATTCTGGGGTCCGCATGGGCCGGATTGGGAACTCCCTTTCTCATCTCATGCTGGCCCTGTCTTCCTCTTTGGAATCTGTTCCACTGGACCACCCCACGCAAGGCCTGGTTGATGCATCTCTGCAGGCCTTTGGCTTCATGACAAGGGAGATTGGCCGAACACTCTCCATGCTGGTGCGTGCTCACCGCCAGGTCTGGCTGGCACAGTCACCACTCACTGAGCCTTGTAGGAGAACCCTCCAGGACCTACCTGTGGTTCCAGGGGAACTTTTTGTCTCTGCAACGCTAGACGCCTTGGACCGTACGGGTCAGGCGTCTCGAACAAGGCAGCAGCTGGCAGGGCTTCACAGACGTGATTGCCAACTGGCTGGCACTTGGATGGGAGCGGGTCCCTCACGAAGGTCCTCGTGTCCATCTCCTTCTCTCTTGTGCCTCAGGACCCAATGCGGGATCGGGGATCGGCCCAGCGACCTTTTCCAGGTCAGAGAGGTCAGGCTCGTGACTCAGCCGGGACTGGGCCGTCTCACTCCTTTTGGGAGGTGCAGTCTAGCCGACATCCTCCCAGGCCTTCAAGGGGTCGGGGGTCCCGCAGATGATACCTTAGAGCCGGCGGTCGGTTATTTTACCCCGGGACAGATCAACTACTGGGCTGCCCACACCTCGGACATGTGGGTGTTTTCCACCCTGTCCCGGGGGTATCGTCTTCAATTCTGCCGCCGGAATGGTTGTTCGGTGGGCCGGGACAAGGACGTTGCACTGTTTTTGAGAGGTGCTCGGCGTTCACATCCACCCAAACGCCCTGTGGTGCCAGCATGGGACCTTTCTCTGGTTCTTGAGGCTCTTCAGTCCCCCCCATTTGAGTCCCTGGCGTTGGCGGACCTCAAATGGCTCTCACTGAAAACAGCATTTCTTTTGGCAATGGTTTCCGCTAAACGTGTGGGGGAATTGCAGGCTCTTTCAGTGGCTGAGCTCTGCTGCCGATGGAACCCTGATGGCTCAGGTGTCACACTGTGGCCTGATGTGGCATTTATGCCTAAAGTGTCCCTTCTAGCCGGTTGTACCCAACCGTTCCATCTTGCCCGGTTTGACACCGGTGGTTCCTCCAAACAACTGTGCCCTGTTTGTGCACTTGAGGTATACATGGCCGCTACGGCACCCATCCGGAGGACGAATGGCCTTTTTGTGTGCTACGCTGGCCCACGGACAGGTCAGGCACTCTCTAAGCAGCGACTGGCACACTGGGTTGTGGATTTGATCTCCAAAGCTTATGCCTTGCAGGACCGGCCACTACCGGCGGGAGTGAAGTGCCACTCTACGAGGGGCATGTCGACCTCGTTTGCTGCCATGACGGGGGTACCGTTGGATAGTATATGCCGTGCGGCCTCCTGGACATCACAGAGTACCTTTACTTGAATTTACAGGGTGAATGTGGCTGTGCCCTATCCCCTTCAAGGAGTTCTGGAGCAGCATATCTCCCCATCGCATTGAGGTGAGTGGCGTGGTATTCGTTCCTTGAACGTTGCAGATTCCTCATGACCGTGTTGCCATGCGTCATCTGTGCTTGAAGGGTCAGGAGGGATGAAATAGATTGAAAGTTACTACTGTAACTACGGTTCTATGAATCCCGGATGACCGCCAGAGTGCTTAGTCCCTCGGAATCCTTTCTTTGCGAGAAGATTGAGGGACTGGGTTCTGGGTGTGACGTGCCTATACTGTCACGCGAGTCCCCGGCAGGTCACGGAGTGACGTTGTTGTCCTTTGTACTCGCCCTGCGCATGCGCAAAAATGCTAATTCGTGCTTGAAGCACCGCCTCTGGCGGTCATCTGGGATTCATAGAACCGTAGTTACAGTAGTAACTTTCGTTAACTATGGTAGCAGAGCAAAGACCATGGTTTATTTGAAAGTAATTTGCTTTCAATTTAACAAATAAAACAATGTTTTTGTTTTGTTTACATTTATTTAACTACCGTAATGTTTACTACAATAGCCTTGCAGAGTACCTGTTGTGTTCATTGGCTGCACGAACTACCAGACCCAACTAAATCAGTGGCTACAACAACAGTGTTTTGAACATGGACCAAAAACAGCGCTCCTGTGAATAATAGCAATATAGTTTCCATCACCTACCTACAGATGAGGAATTAAGAAGAATGTGGCTGAAAAATCTGATCTTGAAGAGACCACCCAAAACGCTGTATGTATGCTAATTTCACTTGGTTGACAAACGGCAGACGGAGGAAAACCTGTATCTTACTTTGTGGCTGGACTACAATAAACCACCGGAGAAGAGACGCTGGATCCTCAGAAGGATTAAAAATATTGACGAGAATATCAGGTATGATTTCAAGTGAATGGAGGACACAGCATTATAGTATTTTTTCGACTTCTGTATTATGATTTTCTTTGCAATTAACCCAAGCTCAGTGATGGAGGACTTTAAGGCTTTGGCTGGGCTCTGTGTCTGCTTTAAGGTAAATAATAATAATAATAATAATAATAATAATAATAATAATAATAATAATAATAATAATAATAATAATAATAAATTCAATTTATACCGCACTTTTCATTAATAAAAATCTCAAAGTGCTGATAAATAAGACTGTTCCACCTCTTTTAACAAAACGCCAACGACCTTAGATATACTCCTCAAACTTTTTCAGGTTGTTTATCGCTTCATTGTCAGAAAAACCAAGTCAGCGAAGTAACTAAATATGCTAGTAGATGTAATCTGCAGCCACTTCTCGAGCTTGTCCTCCATCGCTCGTCCTCAGCAGGCTGAAGTATGATTATATTGTCCTGTTTGAGCTCTGACAGGTGGTGTTCCTACATGCTTAAATTAAATCCACAATGCTCAGAGAAACTACAGCTCGTACTGTTCACACATAAACAAACGCCGGTTCTGGTCCTGCTGGAAGTTGCACCCATAATTCACACAAGGCAGCGTGGAGGCTAGGAATAATAAGGATACGAAGAAATGGTTGACTCATTTGAGTTCTGCTCCAGAGTTATGATACCAAATGCACAACTCAAAGTCGCCTTGAGCTTTTTCTTGTTACTCAACTGAGATACAAATCTAGTGTTATTCTAAGCTGTGGTTAAGGAGTTAGCATTACAGCTGAAATAACCTACAGCAAACAGGTTGCATTGCAAGAAATTTATTTTTAGCTAGCTGAATAAATTAGGCGTGCTGCAAATAAAAAACATAAAAAACACTGTAGCTTTCAGCATAATAATAATAATAATGAATTCAATTTATAACGCACTTTTCATTAATGAAAATCTCAAAGTGCTATCAAAGTGCTATCATCATTATCATCAGCATCATTATATTCACTTTCAGGTACAGAAATAAACATTGATATCCCAGATGTTTAGGTGTTGTGGAAGTTGGAATGGTAAAAACAGCTTGGGCTCCAGTGGGACTGAAGGAATCTGAGACTTGACAGAAATCAACAGGAATAGCCCACAGAGGGGCGACCCCATGTGTGACAGGTGCTCTCTGGTTTGTTAACAGTTGCTGTGCCAGATTTAGCAAACACACACTCACCATCCTCAGCCGGAGCAACGGGGTACATGCCTTCAAAACTACCGATTCTTAAAGGTTTCAATTGCAAAATGTATATATAAAAAAAGATGGTGCCATTCTTTAAGTCCCATTTAGGAAAGGAAGAATTAGAATTAAGAAGTCCTCTCCTGTGAAGACACCTGCAGTCGAACTCAAACACTCTTTTTGTTTTCTATTTGAGACAAAATCAGCATTCAAGCATGGTTTGCACTTGCTGCAGATCACAAACACAGTTGCTCTGACTGACTTACCTATAGGTTTGTGTGGTGCCAGAGGAGATGTGGAGCAGGAGAAGAAAGCCAGCGATCAAAGTAAACGGCTGCATGTCTGACACTGTGAGCAGCCGAGCTGCTTTGTTTCCCAGGAGGCTGACTTAAGTGTAGTCTGGGAGTTCTGACTATTCCTCCCAGGGCTTTACTCTCATTAAAGAAGCTTTAGACAGGAGCAGGTCTCACTGCAGCTTACACACAGGGACTTCTGGATGTCATGAATCTGTGCAGAACACAAAGTCAGCGTCTCCTGCAGAGTTGAAACAATCTTTTTGTCCTTTTTTCCTCCTTTGCTACACTCTGTATCCCATAATTTGCTTCCCCTTCTTCCTTTCTGAAATTCCAGAGGTGGGTTGACACTTTGTGAAATGGCACAGCTCTGAGGCAGATCACTTTTGGGGGTGGGTTTGGAACTCGGGGGTGGGGATTTTCTGCAGGGTTCTCCTTTCTTCTCTCAGATCCAGACCACAAGAAACATTTTAAGGAACAAGAAGGGAAAAGCATTTGTTTTTTTTGGTTTTTGTTTACACATGTTAAAGTCAGGGCAAGCCCTTTATCGATTTTCAGTTCTATGCTAAAATAAACCTGTGTATTTGGTACTTCATGGTTTAACCTTGCTGTATTTGTAATAATTAGCTGTATTTTTGATGTGTGCAGCTGCAGCCTGCAGAGGCCTGTCATTAGCCGTGGCCCTATTTGATGTGCAGCTCGCAGGTTGCAAATAAAGCTCCGCTGTCTGTTTCCCACATGTTTATTTCCAGTTCTGTCTTTAAATGTGCTCAAAGGGTTTGCATAAAGTCAGCTCTGACATCTGATCCTTCTGTTTGTTCCACTACAAATGAGCAGGTCATGTTTCCATGAGAGCTGCAGGACTGACCAAATATCAGTTATTGGGGAAAAAAACCTTAAACGTAAAGTTCTTTTTGCAGCCAGCTCAGAGTTTGTTCCATTTGCATGAGGGTGTAACTCCAGGAAAAGAAGCTTAATGTACTTACATGAAAATTGCAAATGGAAGCCTAAAATGAGAGGGAAGTCTGTGGTTTAAAAACTGCAAGCAGAGGATTATTCTACCAGACATTAAACTCATTCACATGCCTGAAGGGTTGAGTTTCAGAAAAATCTGGTTTTGTCTCCTCGTTTGTTGTAGTGGTATTTCTTTTTTACTCAGATACTTTTGCTTGTATCTACGAGCACCAACATTCTGTTAGGGTGGTGTGCTCAGGAATTAGAAAAGAAGATAGAATGTGCAACACAAAGGCAAAACAGATATTACTTTGACATTTACTGTAAATTAAGTAAATAATTTGTGTTGATTATATTTTTATTTATGTATTTTATTTAGATTCTTTATTCATTTCAAATTCAAAATTTAAAAGAACACAAAAAAACTATTTACAATTCCACGTAAATAAAAAATTTAAACATTACATGAAATGAAAGGAAGCAGAAGAAGATAAAATCTTATTATGTCTGCCCTTTTTTTAACAAAATTAATTCAAACAATCAATTCAAACAACAATAATCAAAACAAAAAATTACACAATAAATAACTCATCCACATATTTTACCATTCATAAAATTTGAAACAACCAATTTATACATATTTTTCCAGAAACCTAAATTTATTCATTTTTTTAAACAAAGTCATTGTTTTTGCAACTTTTATATCGTTTTCTAAACCATTCCATAGACCTATTCCATAAATTAAAGTAGACCTACTCTTTAAACTAGTACTATGTTTTGGCTTAACAAAAATATCAGTACCCTTAAGATTGTATGTGCTCTGTCGTTTTACAAAAAGCATTTGGATATTTGAGGGTAATGTGAAGTTTTGCGCCTTATACAATATTAAGAGAATATTGTAGTCAACCAGATCATAAAATTTCAGTAATTTACATTTTCTAAACAATACATTTGATGGATGGTAATAATGCTTTCTGTGCTACATGTTTCAGCAGTTGATGCTACTATCAATCTACAGTCATCCTATTCAGAAACCTTTATTATAGCGGAAACTGGATGTTAGTACTAAAGCAACATTCTTAGCAACCATGTTGAAATATAGTTAAAGAAGTAACCTGCTGTAGCTGCCTTCAGCTACTCTCATTGGGACTCCATCAAGCTCTGTGGCTGAACTCTGCATCCCTCCTGTGGTGGACTTGGACTGAACCACACAAACAGGTGGGTCTGGTTACTACAGTATACAGTACTTGAGCTGGTGCATAAACATATCTTCTTCATCTGAACCGATAATAAATAACTTGATAAAATGGACAACATAATAACCACCTTCTAAACAAAATTCCAAAGTGAGTGAACTACTTTTCAAATTAGTTAAATTGTCTAAAATCCAGCTCAAGTACCGTAAGTAACAAATCAACCTTTTGCTCAAAGATGTTCCACTGGCCTTAGATAAGCATGAATCATTGCTCTACATTAAGTCATAGAAAGTTCAATTATCGCTTTAGGTTGACACAATGGCACAGTTACTGCCTCCCAGTGAGAAGGTCGCAGGTTTGAATCTCGGCTCGGGGCCTGAATGTTCTCTCTGTGCATGTGTGGGTTTTCTCCTGGTACTCCAGTTTCCTCCCACAGATGAAAAACATGCATGTTAGGCTGATTGGTAAATTGTCCCTAGGTGTGAGTGAGAGAGTGAATGGTTGTTTGTCTCTATGTGTCCCTGTGATGGACTGGAGACCTGTCCATGGTGTCCCCCGCCTCTCTCACAGTGACTGCTGGACATGGGCACCAGTGACCCCTGTGACCCCAAAAAGGAAAGCGGGTAAAGATAATGGATGGATGGATGATCTTTTTTATCTTGTTTGGTTAAATCATCACTTTCAGTAATTACTTCTCCAGAATATCATTCTCCAAAGTTTTATTCTTAATTGCTTTGTGTCAATTTTATTAACTTTTGTTGATTCTGTTTCAATTCTGTTTTGTATATTAATTTTTTTATTTATTTTGGCGGCGCCCTTCTTCAAGGGTCGCCGCAGTGAGCCAACTTGCATGAAGATTTGGCAACTAAATTTGTTTTCATGCCGCAATGCAGCCACCAACCAATGAGCTACCACAGCCCTCTGTGTGGAGCAGAGGGCTGTCATCTGAGCAGATTACAGTATTCAGAATGCAATTTATTTATGTAATATATTTTAAAAGACACATTTTGTCTCACACTTTAACAAGAGTTAAGTGTGGTAAAAGCTGCAACATTTTTAATTCCTCATCTTCACCTGTTACATACCATACTCTGCATAAAGTATGTTTCGTTCAGCTGCTCCCTTCTTCAGGTGTCACCACAGCAATTTGAATGAAAGATTTGACAATTTGCCCTACCTGACGCAACCTGGCCTCAAACCTGCAGCTTCAGAATTACAAGACAGTGTCCACCAAGCTACTGCAGCCTCTTACACCGCATCTGTCAAAATGGTGGCCACCTGGTAAATAACAATAACCATGTCAAAAATAATCCATTACTTTTGAAGCAATGACTTATGGGAGTTTTAAACTGTTAGAGTTCAATCTTTCTATCTTCTTGTAGCAGT
>JBBPBX010003471.1:0-27657 GCA_038048925.1 Garcialebias charrua
CCGCTCCTCTGCACGTTCGCACCAATCTCCATGAAACAACAGCTCCATGAAACTTGCGCTTGTCTTTTTAAATAAGGAAGCCATAACTTTCCCAAACAGTCTATGGCGAGAAGCTAATGCTACGCGTGCTACAGATAATAGCGCCGTGCTGAAACACGCCTAGGTATTTTAGTTCCGCGGCGCAATAAGAAAATTCAAAACTGGGTCACAAGAGCCCGGGCCCCACTTGGCATCGCACTGCGCCCCCCCAGGGGGGCGCGCCCCACTATTTGAGAAATACTGGGTTAGTGGGTGTTCCAATCAGGGAAACGTCAAGCATAATTTTTTCTTGATTCCGAAAATAAGGACAAATGAAGGACCAGACACAGAGGAGCTGACCACCGAGGGCAGCTCTTCCTCTGAGTCTGTGGTGAGCTCGTCCCCTGAGTCTGGCTAGGATCTGCTCTCGAAGACGTCGTGCTCCGATCACCTTTTGTCCGGTAAACAAAATATTCTATATAAATCATTTTGTGAAACAATGTCAGAACAATGTTAAAGTACTATGTGTTGGCATTGTTTTTTCCCCCATGATTTAGCATCTACTACTGTGGTTAGCGTAGCATGTTGCTATGCTACATGCTAACCTCCACACGGTAACACTCACGACAACAAAGTGCTGATTCTGGTCCGTGTTAAGCCTGGACTTTTTTTGTTGTCAGGAGGCTGTGTGTTATTTTAGTTAAACCTTTATTGAGCTGGTTAGATATGATTGAGACAGTTTACACATCTTTCTTCCAAGATAGACCGAGTCGACATTATAGCAGCTCTCAAAACATGACCCGTCATTAAACCAGAGCTATTAAAGCACACTTAAAATAATGATGTGAATAAAAGAAGAGAAAAACACATATGAAGCTAAAATTGTACTAAAATGTGAGTAAATATCTGTTAAAGCATTTACTTAACAAATATGTCATTAAATAATATAAATACATGTGCGTGTTAAACATAAACAGTATAACATACACTGTGTGTATGTGTATACTGTACAGTAAATACAGTATATACAGTACATACAGTATATACTGTACAGTACACATGATACACACATTGTATTTAATATACATAATATTTGAAGACTGCAACATTGTCAGACTAGAACTGTCAGTTTGTTTTTATTTTAGGTCCCTCTTTACTCTCATGTGAATAAAGCAGTGGGATGCTGCCTGTACAGAAAATATTCCATAACACAAGTTCGTATTTTGGGCATTACTACATTTGTTCTATTTAATTATTTATTTTTTCAGGAAGGCCTGCACACAGACTCGTCTCCCATACTGAAGTTGGCAGACACACTTACTCTGAGAGGCAGCAGCAGAGGAACTGCAGGTAATGACACAAGCACCTGGCACAAAAATTAAAAAAAATTAAAGTAAATCTAAGATAAAATAACTGAAATCAATATAAAATTGAACATATATCTTTGTGAATGAGTAAAAATGTTAGGAGCAACTGTATTTATTTTGTTCTACAATGAGTAGCAAACTTGGAGTCTTATTTTAGACTTTGTGATGCAAACATGACAATGTTTACTAATCTTTTTTTAAGGTAGTACAGACGAGTGAAAGGTCAAGTTCCATCCAAAGAAAATATCCTAGACCTGGGTCCAGTCTCAGATCCTAGACCTGGGTCCAGTCTTGGATTTCTGAGGGGTTGGCTGCTCCAATCAGGCGGTCGGTCTCACATGACGAGGAATCTGTTCCAGTTTGTTTAAAATCAGAAACTGTGCTGGTCTCCATCATTCCTTGTTGAAGAGTGTTTTTGATCTGGTATTTATTCTGTAGCCAAATCATTTTCATTAAAATGCATAAAATCACCCACAGTTCTCATATTGTATTCAGTTTCAACTGTTTTGAATTTATAATTATAGCTTTTACGCTAAACTTTATCAGTCTCCTTCTGGAGGACGAACCATACATGCATGTTTTTATGTTTTGTACATGTCAATAAAACACTAAACTGGTAAGTTGCCAAAGAACAATCACTATATCTAGGTTTTATTTATGTGCAGTAGTGTGTCTAGTAGAGGTGACATCACAATGAAACTACTCATTAGTGGACATTGAACAATGTATCTTAATTATTCAAATAAAGAAGGTGAAACTTGGAGCAACTGTTTTATTCAAACTAAAGGTAAGTCAGAGAGTCAGAGTCAGAGAGAATTTATTGTCATTTGCACCGCATGTAGTACATGTGTTGAAAACGAGATTATGTACACAGGGTCCCAGTTACATCCAACAACAAATGCAAGAGAAATACAATAATAACATCTAGGATTAACTAAGAGAGACATCACATCAGCTAGTAATACACTAAGCCCTAATGTAGTAGAAAAACATCATTATAAACAGCAGCACGAACATGAGCAGATGGTCACAGATGAACGCAGCAACAAGAAACAGATCAGTACAGTATCAGTATGATGTGACATTTTGCAGTGTTTATTCTTATTATTTATTTATTCATGAGTCTGACAGCCTCAGGGTAGAAGCTGTTTCTCAGTCTAGTGGTTCTACATTTGATGCTCCTCAACCTCCGTCCCGAGGGGAGTGGTGCAAAGAGTGAGTGTGCTGGGTGAGTGAGGTCTTTCATGATGCAGGTGGCTCTTTTTCTGCATCTGGAGGTGTAAATGTCTGTGATGGTGGGGAGACTGACTCCCACAGACTTCTGTGCAGCCTTCACCACTCTCTGCAGAGCTTTTCTCTCTGCAACTGTGCAGCCTCCATGCCACACGTTGATGCTGGAGCACAGGACGCTCTCCACTGCACACCTGTAGAACGAGGTGAGGACTGGGCTTCTCAGACCGGCTCGTCTCAGCCGTCTGAGGAAGTAGAGTCTCTGATGACCTTTCTTGATCAGGCTGGTGGTGTTATTGCTCCAGCTGAGGTTATCATTCAAGTGTACACCCAGGTATTTGTAGCTGGAGACCACCTCCACCGCAGATCCACCTATATACAGTGGGGTGTGGGTGTGTTTGTTCCTTCTGAAGTCCACAATCATCTCCTTCGTCTTCTTCACATTCATGTGAAGGTTGTTCTCTTTGCACCAGCTCTCCAGATGTTCCACCTCCTGTCTGTAGCTGGATTCATCATTATCTGTGATGCATCCCACCACAGCTGTATCATCTGCAAACTTAACAATATGACAGCCTGGATGTGTGGCTATACAATCATATGTGAGCAGAGTGAACAGAAGAGGGCTCAGCACACATCCCTGAGGAGAGCCAGTGCTGAGGGTGATGGTGGAGGAGGAGAAGTTGTGGATCTTCACGGACTGTGGTCTGTCTGTTAAGAAGTCTAAGACCCAGTTACAAATAGAGGGGCTTAGTCCAAGTGTGGATAGTTTGTCTATCAGAGTTTGGGGGATCATGGTGTTGAAGGCAGATGTGAAGTCCACAAAGAGCAGACGCACGTATGAGTCCTTCTGATCCAAGCACACGTACATTTAGGAATGCATGTTTCACAGCAACATCAAATGTACTTGAAAAGCGGATTTATTTATATAAATATATTTTCACTCATTTGTTACTGTGGTGCATGACTGCACACAACTTCTGGACCAAGTGGAGTTTCATCCAACTCTGGACCATGTGGAGCTTCATCCATCTCCTGGAACTCACCTTACACAGAAATACAACACAAAGGAGGAAAATAATTAAAATGATTTCAGGGTTTAAAGTGTAAGAATTATGAGGAGGTCAATATTAATACTGACCTCTTTATCTTAATTAATTTACTTATTCAGATTGAATAGTAAATGTTCACGGATTCTGTTCTTTTTCAGTTTACCCAATATTTCTGTGGTCTTTATGATGGATAAATAAACAGAGCCATTAAGTGACAATGGACATTAACTTAGTTTGGTATGCCAGGCGACACTACCATTTATTTAAAATAAATCAACTAAATTAACACCATTACACTTGATTGACATGATTTCACTTTCTTTCAATTCAAATACGTCAGCACACTTAAATTTAACACAACAGACATAAATATTAGATGTTAAGCATATTTAGTCTGTGGGCTCTTTAACTTAAAAAATATAGTTTCCAGCTTAGATTGAGAGGGAAAAGAGATAGGAGGAAAGATTTAAGAAGAAATTATCCTGAGCATGATACCAGAGTGACACTTCTCATCCGACTTCTGCTAAAATCCAAGTACGTTTTGTAAACAGCTCTTTACCTTTTGACGACTGCCCGGTAAGAGGGACGACCTTGTAGCCTTTCAGATGCACGGATTCTTGTGGGAACCAGTACGATACCTTCAAGCAAGGTTCTGGTTTACGTTTTCCAACGTCTCCTGGTTTTGCTTGGTCATCAGAGAATATGTCAGCTTCAGGCCTCTGACTTCAAGATAAACTTATTCCAGGAAGGAATAGACAAGTTCTTGATCTTACGCTTGTTCGAAGTAGACTCATAACAGCCTGTTATCAGTCCTTAGCTGAAGACGCCGGTCGTTAGCTCTTGACCACACGTGTCCAGCTCTTGGGAAAGTTCACATCTCTTGAAGTTCCCAGCAACTCTCTCAGACTCTTGCCGACTCTGAAGTCTCAGCAAAAGCTTAGCACTAGTACTTAAGGAAGGACCAGTCGAGGAGTTCATTTGTCTTATCATACCCAAGGTTAAAGCCAGCAGCAGAGAGAAATGTTTAGGAAAAAAGACAGATAACGCTGGAGCCCTGCTCATGAGACTGTCTCTGAGTTTCTAAACAAAACCGTCCGGTCTCTGTGACCCGAAGGCTTCACCTTTAAACACAGCAGTGAACACAGTTTAACTCTTACAGAATGACACAGCTTAAAAGCACACATCATGAAAATGACAAAAGTTATTCTTTTGATCACATTAGGATAAAATCAAAGATAGAAATAGTCTCTTTTGGTGACTATATTTATCAGATTATAGCTAAATGAATGATTTTGTAGTAAATGTCTTGCTTTACTGAGTGGTCAGTAAAGGTCATCACTGGACAGTTCAAAAACCTTAATTTGACCCTGGGTAGGTCCATTACATCTCCCCCCTTTTGGAAGCCATCGCCAGTCCTTGGGGATGGGGTCCAACACGAAAGGAAACCTTGAACTGTCTTTGATCTTGAAGTAATCCAGCAAGTGGACAAGAAAAATCAAAAATTATAATCCCATAAAGTTTTTGGAAATTTCATACTGTTCAGAGGTAATCCCATTGCGAAAAGCTTTTACTCCTTTGGAAAACAAAGTCTGTTAACTCCTGGAAAACAAAGCCTGTGATCCCTTGGAAAGCAAAGTCTTATAATCCACAGCGGTAATTCCACAGCAGTAATTCCATATCGATTAGAGTTGGTGATTTTATCGGCAACAATTGTTTTCATAATCAGCATGTAGAGGGGATCCCTCGATTGACGCAGAGGAGGCGGCCCTTGGACGAAGGTTGAAGACCAAGCGTTGGAGCTGCAGGTCCCCACATCGAAGGTTGTTGGCTGGTTGGTTTCCAGTCAGTGCCACTCTGGTTCTATGTGTCATGCAATTATGTGGTTTTTTAAAGTGGGCTTATGATTGGGATTTTACATTAAGCCTTACCTATATGCACCTGGTATGTAAGCTATCATGGTTTAGATCAGCTACACTTACCAATTAAGGGGTGGATCAATTCTGTAAAATTTAGATATAGGGATTTGTACCTATAAAATTTTGGAGGGCTTCTGTAACGAAGGCCTCTAATTCCAAACTATTCCTCCATTCATTACTTAGTTTAGGTTGAACTAAAATAAAAATGAAATATAGTTTGATCTAAATGTCTGTTGTCTTTTAGACGATCGACGTAGGATTTGGTATTCCTAATAAATTTTGAAGTCTATGGCGAGACTCATCAAAATGAATAGACAATCTAGAATAGAAACGATCGAATCGGTTCAATTTAGAAATTATGAGACCAGTGTAGTTTATTGTACCTTGAGCAACTTTAAACTACATTGACTCTTCGACGATTGAGATTTAACAAAACGAACTGCATGTTGGCATAGTTAAATCCATATCATTCATTAACCAATGTTAATACAAAACCTTTTTGGCTGGGAGTGTTCAGAACCAAAACAATATCTCAACTAATGACAACCGTAATGACTAAACAACAAGGAAACAACGTTTCACTGCTTCGACACACTCTTGTCGTCAGATTCCAAAGTGCAACACACAAGAAAAACAGGTCTCAACTTTATGACCGAGGTCAATTTAAATCTCATGGATTTAAATGGTTGTTAAGGTTAGTTTTTTTGTTGTGGGTTCTAGGCTTAGCGTTTCTAAGTTCAAATTGGACAATGCGACTTATAGGGTGGGAAAGTACGGTAGTTTAAACCTGATTAGTTTATTTACTAACTTGTGTTTGGACGACCTTATTATCCCATGAAGTCGGTGAGTTTGTGAGATCTTTGTCTTTTGTGGAGTCATTGAACGCCTTGTAAGGTTTGATCTGATTTCGATGTACCCATTTAGCAATTGGCTCTTTGCGGCCTTTGCTGATTTTGATTTCGTAGACGACTGAGGACACTTTGTCTGTTATCAGATGAGGTCCAGTCCACCTGGGCATTAGTTTGCGGGCGAGAGTTCCGGTCTCGGACCCTCCTTTCCCGGTTGCTGGAGCGAACGTATAGTACCAGACTCTGTCTCCCACTTGGAGTTCATTGTGAGAGGCCTTCTGGTCGTAGTACGCCTTGCGTCCTTCAGCGGATTTTTCCAGGTTTTTCTGGGCGAAAGCAAAAGTGTTTCTGAGGTGTACATTCAAATCTTTCATGTATTGTTGTGTAGTGTAGGCTGTCGCCATGGCGGCGTCGCCTGGTTGGTACAACAGGTGTAGAGGGAGAGTCATTTGTCGACCGGTCATCATCTCGAAGGGAGAGATGCCAGTTGATGTGTGTGGAGTGGCTCTTATGGCCATGAGGACCAGAGGGAGTTTCACATCCCAGTCCTTGTGGTTTGCAGCCACGTATTTCTTCAAAATACTCACCACAGTTCTGTTTGCTCTCTCTACTTGGCCTGAAGCCTGTGGGTGGTAGCCGACATGAAAGTTAGCCTTGACGCCTAGCGTCTTCCACAGTTCTTTCATCACTTCACCTGTGAAGTGTGTACCTTGGTCTGAGTTCACCCTAAGGGGAAGTCCAAACCTTGAGAATATATGATTCATTAACAACATAGCAGTGGTTTGTGCTGTGTCGTTAGGAGCTGGTAGGCATTCTACCCATTTGGTGAATGCACAGGTTACCGTGAGAAAATATTTATTTCCTCTAGAGCTCTTAGTGAGTGGTCCAACCCAGTCGATCTGGAGGTCAGACCATGGGAATGCAATGCCTCTGCTTTGCAGTGGTGCTCTGTGAAGTGGTCTGGTTGGCTGAAACTGGCCACAGACCACGCACCCTTCAATGTAGTCCTTGACATCCTTTTTCATTCCAGGCCAATAGGCAATTTGTTTTAATGCCGTCAGCGTGGCTTTATCTCCTTTGTGTCCTGCGGACGGGAGATCATGGGCATGAACTAACATCACCCCCCTTTGGTCATGGGGAACCACGAACACAGGTGAGGACGTTGGTCCATGAGCGAAAGTTAAGATGCCCTTGATTAGTTTTAGCTGTTTGCGCAGCTGATAGAGGACCTTAAGGTCTGGATCGGAATCCAGGTCGTCTTTAGACGGACTATTTTTGTTCGGATCAGTCAGGTACAGTATCATGGAGTTGATAGCAGGATCCGACTTTTGTAGTTGGATGATGTCTGGGTCAGTCAGTGCGGGTCGTACAGAGACTGCGTTGTCAGCAGGTCTGGTTGCGGCCTGTGCACGTGTGACTGCCATAACTCTGACTGAAGGATGTGTTGGCAGAGTCTCGATTAACCAGGAGGGGTCGAAGGACCATAGAGGACCTTCGTCGGCTCCTTTCTTGGCTAAGGAATCTGCAATGTCATTGTAGTACTTGTCATCGCCTGGGACTCTAGAATGCCCTGGAACCTTCTTCCAGTAGATCTGTAAGTCGTGTGACGTCACCAAGTGATCACACGCTATGAAAAGCTCTTTGTGTTTGACCACTTTTCTGTCGCTTGTTAGGAAACCGTTCTGTTTCCACACAGCGAGGTGACAAGCGAAACTCAAACGAGCATAGTTAGAGTCAGTGCAGATGACTAGCGTCTTGATAGAGCGTTCTACTACCATCTGGAGAGCTATTAGGATTCCTGCAATCTCAGCGTACTGAGAAGTCTGAGATCCTAATTTGTAGCTGAAAGTTATCTGCTCTTGGTCTTGGAGGAGGACCCCTCCAACACCTGCTCTGCAGATCTTGTCGCGGAGGAATGAAGATCCATCCACGTACAACGTTGTCATATCTTTGCAGATATTGTCATCAAAGAAGTGGTGATTCGGGTCTTCAGTTACTGGGGGTTTTACCTCAACCGGCGGCTGGGTGGCTGGTACATCTTGTGTACACTTCTGGCAGATTGCCAAGTCCGTCCCCAGATGAGACTTCTTGTTTTGACCATAACGTATGTCTAGGTTAAAACTTTGAAGCGCCATGAGCCACGTTGCAACACGTGAGTTTGTCACCACACCATCTCTGATGCGTTCACTGTTAAGAAAGGTCACTGGCTGGTGTTGTGTTTCCACAATGATTTTCTGTCCACCAATGTAGCTGGAGAAATGTTTAACTGCCCACACTGTGGTCAGTAAAGCTTTCTCACAGTCTGAGAATCTCAACTCGGGGCCTGCCATCGTTTTGCTGGCGTAGGCTACCACACGTTTGTCTCTGTCGTGTATCTGGTACAGACCTGCACTTATGCAATGAGCTGAGAAGCCCACTTCCAAGTAAAACTCTTTGTTGTAGTCTGGGTAGACTAAACAAGGGGCTGACTTGATCCTGTTTATAAGAGCGTCCATTGCCTGTTGCTGTTTGTCAGTCCAAACAAATGGTACGTCTTTTTTAAGGAGTTCAGTCAGTGGTTTCGCAAGGTCCGCATAGTTCTCGATGAATTGGTTCGAGTAGTTACACACGCCCAGAAAACTTTGTAGTTCTTTGAGATTGGTGGGGACTTTGAGATTGTCGAGGCCTTGGGTGCGAGTCAGCTGTGGTTGTACTCCGTCAGGACCTACAAGTAGGCCAACGTAGTCCACTTTGGTTCTGCACCATTGGCATTTTGACAGTGATATCTTAGCACCAGCAGTTGTCAGCTGATTCAGAACGTGGTCGATCTCAGCCAAATGTGAGTCCAGTGTTGGCTGCCTCAAAAGGACATCGTCCACGTAGATCAGTGTTCCACGCTCGTGGGCGTCTGGACATGCTTTGTTCAAGAAGATGTTGAACTCTGCAGGTGAGTTAGCGTAGCCAAAGGGACACCTGTTAAAGGTGTATTGACGGCCACCAAAAGTGAAAGCTAGTTTGTACTGGTCCTCGGCGCGCACAGGGATGGTCCAAAAACCAGAGGCGACGTCGAGGGTCGAGAAGTACTTACCATTGGTGACCTTGGGCAGTTCCTGTTGGAGTTGCGTCATAGGCCATCTGGATAAGGGAACTTGTTTGTTTAGCTTTCGGTAGTCTATAGTGAGTCTCCACTTACCATTTGGTTTTAACACCGGCCATAAAGGCGCAGAGTAAGTGCTGTTACAGTATCGGATGATACCTTTTTCTAACAGGTCATTAATGATTTCTCTGATAGGTTGATGTGCTGCCAGAGGAATCTTGTACTGTCTGACAAATGCAGGGGGAGCATTAGGCGGGGTTGGGATGCTCACTGTGTGGAGCGTGGTCAACCCACAATCCATCGAGTCAGCTGAGAATGATTTCTCATACGTTAAAAGAACTTTGCGAAGTTTGTCCCTTTCTTCATCAGTTTTCAGGGCGTCGGCTTGAGCGACCACCTGTTCAATCTGTGAAGCAATTGAGAGGGGTTCTTGTCCTTTGGGGAGCTCCATTGAGTCCCTTTCAGTGTCGTGAAACCTGTCTACAGGTAGGGCACTATAAGTTTGAGGACCTAGACTGTCTCCTCGGTTGAAACCGAACCGGTTGACTGTGTCATGGTCGGAATCATTGGGGGAGAAGAGAGCTATGGCCTGTGTTGGTTTCGTGAACAAGACTTGCCCCGTGTGTTGATTTGGGATCAAGTTTTCTGGGAGTCCTCCCAGAAATGGAATGCTTAGCTCAAAATCATGAAAATCAGTGGAGATCAACCATCCTAGCTGTGTGTTTTTTGGGATCAGTACCTCTTCTGTGCTTGTGTTGCACACAGCAACAGTCGTGGTTCTGCAGTCGAGGGTCACTTGGCATGTGGCCTCCATGGACAGTCCTAAGTTGAAAAACATAGGAGATGGTTGAAAGTATGCCTGTTTTGTGCTACTAGCTTGTCCTTTCATGATGTGACACATCACTGGCTTGTTCATAACCTGAGGTGGTACCGCAGTGTTATGGCTGTTAGCAATCTGGCAGACCTCTGGAATGGTCTGTCCAGCCTTAAGGTTCTCTGTTGTTAGCACAGGAGAGTCCTTTGTGGCTGTGTTTAGTGACCACAGTACATTGTTGTTGATGTCCACTCGGACACCTAATCTTACCAAAATGTCGGAGCCTATGTAGGTTGCATGTGGTAAGTTCGGGACCACGAGGAACGGGTGATCCAGTTCTCGTTGGTTCCAGATTAGTTTCAGGTCAATGATCCCTTTTGCGGTCATTACCTGTTTATCGTTGGGGTCTAACGAAAAGCGGAAAGCCTTTTTGTTCATTTCTAGACCCAACTGTTTTTTAACCAAGGTTCCATAGAAAGCTTGGCTGATCGCTGATTTCTCCGTCCAAGGAGACAAAACAGCATCATCGGTGTGGGATCCTTGGATCTCAACACCTTTGACTACCTGTGGTAGGTAGTGTTCAGTGGGTGCTGACTGTTTCAGCTCGCAGAGGAGGCTCTCTTGTTGGGCCTTTTCTGCCTCACCTGTTGCTGAAGGTTCACTTACCGGGATTGTGCTCTCGTTGGAGGACCCCTTTGTGCCTTCCGCGGTACCTGCTGTTAGACAGTCAGTGTCACCTTGTGTAGGCATATCGATTGGCAGTGGTTGGCTCACTCTGGTCCACATTGTTTGATCGCCATAATCTATAATCGCGTCGAAGCGGTTTATAAAGTCTTGGCCCACCAAAAATGGGAATGAGTCAACGGTGGACACGTGTACCGGGTGGTATAGCGTCATTTCACCAATCTGCATATGAACCATGGCTATAGCTGTAAGGGTTGTTCTCGTCTCTGAGAGTCCCTGTAGTACTACAGCACATTCTTTGAGGGGTATTTCCCTGTCAACCCCGCTAGCGGCTATCCTTAGCTCCTTCAACAGTGTGGGAGACATAATGGTTATGTCAGCCCCACCATCCAGGAGGGCCTCTTCTGTGAGGACCCCTTCTAAAGTGATTGACAGGTAAGCCTTCTTAGCGGGCCCCTTCCTGATAATGTTACACAGGAACCTATCAGGTTTTTTTCGACGTTTGTTACGTCTACCATTGTCTGTGTGAATTTCATTCACCTGTACTGGTAGTGCAGTCACACATGGGTCTGAGTGATCGGTCTGTGACGAGTCATTGTCTTTGGTGAGTGAGCTTACCCCCCCTTTTTCCGATGAGGGGTACTTGGACTCTGTAACAATGATGTCATGGTCACAGTCAACGTCTTGTTGACTGTCTATACCCTGATTGTCAGCATCCTGACCATCAGTATCTTGGTGACTGTCAGCAATCGTGGCATTGCTGTTATTTGTGTGTTCTGAGTCACTATCAATGATAGTGCTACACATCACACCAGGTTTGTTTTCCTTGTTTGTTTTTTTCAAACTTTCTAACAACCGACGTATGTTCTCCATCTCTTCTGAGGACAGAGGTTTAGGGCCTTTTTTCTGGAACTTCTGTGGGTTTTTCCTCGCCCCAGACTGTTCAGTTTGAGGTGCAGGATCTGGCGCATTGCTCGGGGGTCCCCTCTGGGACCGCCCTCTTCCATATGAGTCACCTTGGGACCCATATTTCTTTTTCTTTTGGAAAGCCTTCCTTTTTTGATGGGGTTCTTCCTCTTGATGCGGCCTGTACCACTTGGGGTCTCTGGACCCCTTTTGGTCTTTGTTCCAGCGGACACCTTCATTTTGCGGTCTGTCAGGTTGGAAATTTTGCTTATTCTCGGCTTCCTTAAAAGAGTGAGCTGGCGCTCTTGCTCCTTCAAGGTCTAGCGTTTGGTATTTGACCTTTTCACCAGGACACACTTCAAAGGGTGTTTTGTTTGGTGTGCGACCTGTAAAAACATCTATCGCGCACTCTCTTATGTCTTCGATGGACCTCCGTTTATAGTTTGCGCTGACATGTACTTTCTCTCTTATGTCAGGGCAAAGATTTTTGCTGAAGATATATTTAAACCCTATCTCTTCCTCCATCTCTGGCTCGCATCTGTCCCGAAATAGGCACGGAATATTCGGTCATAATATGACCTTGGGTGTTCATTCCTACCTTGCTTGATGTTAGCTGCTGTTATGATGCCATCGGGCCCCGTGCAAGGAGAAAACTCCTTTATCAGCGCAGCACAGAGAAGACTGTAGTCTTTCATCACTGCTTCTCGTTGACGCTTCATAAAAGCATGCACCGTCCTGTCCGATGTTAACCTTAACAGACAGATTCTATCATCATCTGTAGCTTCTGGGAAACGTTGAAGCTGGAAATCAAGGTCCTCGAGATAGATCTTGGTTTCGTGTGAGCCCATTGGGCCAGGGGCGAAGGTTTGAATGCTTTTCGCCATATTCCGTAGTTCAGCCATTGATAGAGGTATTTGTGGGTTATTATCAGATCCACCCACCGGTGCATCCGGTGGGATTGTCGGTTTTAGAGGCCCTAAGGGACGGCGCGGTGGTGTTGGAGGGAGTAGTGCATCTGGCATGGGCGGGGGCGGTGGAGGAGGGAGTAGGTCATCAGGTATGGGAGGAGGCAGCGGAGGCGGTGAGTTCTCAAGGTGTTTACTCATGAGACCCAAACATTTTCTCTCTTCTTCAAAGAGTTTGTTCATTGCTGATGCACGCTCTATTTTACAACTGTTCAGTTGGACTTTTAACCCATCATTTTCACGTTGTAACATCATGTGCTGTTCTTGTGATTTTCTATAATCTTCTTGCAGCCTTGTGTACCGTAGTGATAATGATTCCAGGGTGTCCGTGCATTTTTCCAGCGCGTCTCGTGCCTCCCCACAATCCGCCTGAATCGACTTGTATTGATGGTAATACTTATCCTTCTCCACCACACATTTTTCCAAATCATCTTGTGATTGGTCAAAATCCCTTTTTAACACTTTGCATTCTTCGTAGAGACTACGCGTTTGTTCAGCGCTGCCAATACTCGACTGTGTTAAACTCTTTACCTCCTGCTGTAAAGTGGCAACCTCCCTTTGTGCTGTTAAACATGATGTAGAGACAGCCCGGCGTACAGCAGTTTCAAAGTCTAGCTTGGCCTTTAACAGAAGGCTTAATTTAGCCAAACGTTTATCTCTGTCTGCTTTCTTTTCAGCCGTTGTGGTTCCAGCTGTTACAGTTTTTAATGCACTGTCCACATCTGCTTCCTCCATCAACTGTGTCTCTTCATGGTAGTTTGTGATGGGCCCTGTGAGTGAAAATAAGGCACATTCGATCCAATCTGCTTTGGTCGGGTCGTGGCCTTGAGGTGGCACAGGCTGCCCTGTATCAGAGGTGTCAGGGGTCTCACCCTCTGTGCCTGCCATCTTTTATCTGGATTTTCAGTGAAAATCAAAATAAAAGATGTTCTGTATTCGTTATTCTAAACTTTTCACTATTTGAAATAAACAGGAAAGTTTAAATGTGCACAGGACAACTGTGGAAGATGATGTGTCAGAGAAAGGAAGAGAAAGGAAAAATTTTTTAGTTATCTGGAGTGAAAACTGTACTTTTGTTTGTTATTTTAAATTCTTTGTATTTAAAATAAGCAAAAATGTTTGTCCGTACCTCTGTTATTCTAAATATTTTATTTAAAATAAACAGGAGCTATTGTTTGTGTACAGAACAAAATTAAAAGCTGGTAACTCACCATAAAATGCTGACTTTTTATGATGTTTTTTGTGAACGTGACTGTTCGTCACTCAAAGTGCACCAGGAAATGACGACACAAATAGGCGGGTCGACGCAGCGCGTCACCAGCTCTGCTGTGCTGAGCGAGGCGGAGCTCGCTACACAGATACGTGACGTCAACCAATCAATCACAGTGCTTGTAGTCCTTTTCCCAAGCAACCATGGTAAATGTAGTTTTCTAACCTTCGACCAATGTAGCGCCGGAAATGACGACAAAGTGGGCTGGTCGCAACGGCGTGCGACGTGATTGACAGCTCACAACAGCGAATCAGCGTTCGCCACAAGAGTGATTGACAGCACACAACAGCGAATCAGCGTTCGCCACAAGAGTGATTGACAGCTCACAGCTCTCGTTCATCCAATCACAGCTCATAAACAACGTGTAGGACACGTCCATGTAACGTTAGCCTAGCACGCAACTCCAGACTCTTAAACAACTCAAACGCTATAAGTTAACTTCCCAAAATTCTGAAACGTGGCAATCACAATTAAAACAGGCACGACTTAGCTACATTCAGTAACCCAGCACTTCAGCTGCAGAACAAACACGGACTCGCTCGGAGCCACTTCAAGGTCGGTTCCGGTCCACTTTTCAATGGAGCAGGAAACGGGTCTGACAGAACCCAGCCGACACGTTCTACAGTAATATGCTTTTTCGACCTGCGCTAACTTGCAAAAATACCACACACAGCAATCTTGTAGATGTTAAAGTAGCTTTCAGGCTTTTGACTCGGCGGTCAAACAAAGCTTTGTACAGGAGTCTGTGTGAACTGGACCGAACAGGACCAGAACACAGACCACGGGCTTACAAAAACCTCACCTAAAAGCTTCCAACAGCGTCTAACAGAGTTGAAACAATAATAATCTCACAGCTTCAAATGATAAAAACATGCAGAATCTGCCTGCTTTGAACACTTCCAGCCAAAATCATTATCCTCAGAGTTTAAAACTTGGATCCACTTATGCAAACATGACGTTACAGTTCATGAGAAACCACAGAAATCAATAAACTTTCAGAACCACGTACGAAGGCCACCAGATGTAAGAATTATGAGGAGGTCAATATTAATACTGACCTCTTTATCTTAATTAATCTACTTATTCAGATTGAATAGTAAATTCACGGATTCTGTTCTTTTTCAGTTTACCCAATATTTCTGTGATCTTTATGATGGATAAATACACAAAGCCATTAAGTGACAAAGACGTTAACTTAGTTTGGTATGCCAGGCGACACTACCATTTATTTAAAATAAATCAACTAAATTAACACCATTACACTTGATTGACATGATTTCACTTTCTTTCAATTCAAATACGTCAGCACACTTAAATTTAACACAACAGACATAAATATTAGATGTTAAGCATATTTAGTCTGTGGGCTCTTTAACTTAAAAAATATAGTTTCCAGCTTAGGTTGAGAGGGAAAAGAAATAGGAGGAAAGATTTATGGAGGAAGAAAAGTTAAGAGTC
This sequence comes from Garcialebias charrua, assembly GCA_038048925.1. Classification (NCBI taxonomy): domain Eukaryota; kingdom Metazoa; phylum Chordata; class Actinopteri; order Cyprinodontiformes; family Rivulidae; genus Garcialebias; species Garcialebias charrua. The sequence goes on from JBBPBX010003471.1 coordinate 15,602, forward strand.
AGGGAGTTATCTTGATGTGTTTTAACCAGAAACATGGCAGTTCTCCGGCCGATTAAAGCTACACGTTGGTACCCTTGGCAAAGCATTTGACGACTTGTTACCTCGTGAAGATGGTCAGTCTCCCTCGGTCCAGTTTGGTCAGTTCGTTTACCATTCTCAGCGTCTCCAGACGTGCGCCTTGACTCGAACCGAAGTAACGGCAGCTCCTGGTGCTGTTGTTCAAGATAAGACGTTCCTTAAAGGAATGTCAATAAAAGAGAGCTTTTCAGCTGTTGAAGATGGCTTATAACTTGGCATGTTATAAGTCTTTAACTGAATGACATGGTCATTAGCGTGTTGACCAGACGATCATCAGTTCTTTGGGGAACCTCATCAGGGGTTGAGGACCTCAGCAAACTTCCTAGAGAAAGTAAGATGTGAAGGTTTTAACTGAGACGTGACCCAGAAAATGTGTTCTTTCTGATTGGCCGAATGGCATCATAAGTTGATGTGAGGATGACATCAACATGTTGAAAGGGGGTCAAAAGATTAGTTTGTCAGAAAGATAAAGTGTTAGTTTCAGATGTCAGCATTTTATCATAAAACTGATTCCTTTGCTTTAACACTTTAACAAAATACTGTTGGTTTGATTAAAACAACGTCATTAAGCATCACATATGGGACCTATTAATGATAATAGCTTGATTATTAAATAGGACAAAAACAAAAGTCTTTGGGTGTCTAGATTGTCCTGAGCTCAAGCTAAAATGAATGAGATAAAGTGTTCCTTTTATCTTCACATGCAAGTTCGAGAGGAGAGGAGAAATCCTCCATGTACAACATTTTGAATTAAGCAGAGTATTTGATTTATCTGACATTAAAATGTACTGATGCTCTTACAAATAAAATTATTCATTTGATAACATTTGAATTAACAAAATTAAAAGAAGTCTCTGTGACCCGAGATTGCACCTTTGACACAGCAGTGAAACACAGTTTAACTCTCACAGAATAACACAGCTTAAAAGCACACATCATGAAAATGACAAAAGTTATTCTTTTGATCACATCAGCCTAAAATCAAAGATAGAAATAGTCTCTTATTGGTGACTATGTTATCAGATTATAGCTAAATGAATAATTTTGTAGTAAATGTCTTGCTTTACTGAGAGGTCAGTAAAGGTCATCACTGGACAGTTCAAAAACCTTAATTTGACCCTGGGTAGGTCCACTACATGAATACAATATGAGAACTGTGGGTGATTTGATGTCTTTTAATGAAAATGATTGGCTGCAGAATAAATACCAGAATAAATACCAGGTCAAATACACTCTTCAACAAGAAATGATGGGCAGTTTCTGATTTTAAACAAACTGGAACAGATTCCTCATCATGTGGGACCACTGGACGACCACTGGACGACTGGAGCAAGCAGCCAACCCCTCCGGAATCCAAGACGATGGAACTTGGCCCTTCACTCGTCTGTACCCTTAAAAAAAAAAGAATAAACTGTCATGTTTGCATCACAAAGTCTAAAATAAGACCAAGTTTGCTACTACTTTATTCACATGAGAGTAACAGGGACCTACAATCAAAACAGTACAAACAATACAGTATGTATGTGCAGTATGTATGTATATACTGTATATACAGTGTGCATACAGTATACACATACACACAGTATATGTATGTACAGCAAATGTATTACACACACATGTAGTTATATTATTTATCCACAGATTTGTTTAGTAAATACTTTAACAGATGCTAACGCTACATGCTAAGCTAACCACAGCTAGTAGACGGTGCTAAATCATGAAGAAAAAACAACAACAGCTCCAACACAGAGAAAATTATACTCTCACATTGTTCTGAAATTGTTTCACAAAATGATTTATGTAGAATATTTTGTTTACCGGAGAAAACGTGATCTGAACACGACGTCTTCGAGAGCAGATCAGACAGAGGAGGGGCAGCTGTCAGCTCGTCCGATGGAGATAAATCCTTCACGTTTACTTATTTTTGGGATGAAGTGAAAACTGCGCTTTGAACAAACGTCTACCCGACAGGAACAGCCACTGACCCAACACGAAGTAACCATTGTAATTAATTAGAAATAAACAAAACAAAAAAACAAACATGAAAAATACAGTCAGTAGACTGCGCTTTAACTGCTGCTCTCACTTCCGGCGGAAGTCGTTCCCATAATTCGCGCAAGGCATCATGGGGGCTAGGAATAAGGTGGATATAAGAAAAGAAAGAATATCCACCATTATTATGGCAAAAATTTTGCACTTATGCCTTTGTTCAGTCAGTGATCATGCCTTCCACCGGGGAGATCTGGGTTTCAACCTCAGTAAGAACATGGCATTTTTCTTGTTCTTCTCACACCCATCTAAATTTATTATTTTTTTTTTTACCTTTTTAATAGATGACAACAGTAATATTTCTCAGAGGAGGGCAGCACAGTGGTGCAGTTGGTAGAGCTGTTGCCTCTCAGCAAGAAGGTCTCCGGTTTAAATCCCAACAATGGCTCTTTCTGGGTGGAGTTTGCATGTTCTCTCCGTGCTGTGTGGGTTTTCTCCGGGTGCTCCAGTTTCCTCCCACTGACCGTAAACATGCATGTTGGACTGATTGGTAACTCTAAATTGTCTCTAGATGAGTGAGTGAGTGAATGGTTGTTTGTCTCATTGTTTCTATGTGTCCCTGTGATGGACTGGAGACCTGTCCAGGATGTCCCACACCTCTCATACAGTGACGGCTGGACATGAGCACCAGTGACCCCTGTGACCCAAAAAGGAACAAGTTGGTAAAGATGATGGATGGATGGATATGGATGGATGAATGGATATGGATATAGATGGATGGATGGATATAGATGGATGATGGATGGATGGATGTTTAGAGGATCTCTGATCAGCAGGAACAGTACATCTTGTTTCATTTCAGTAGCTCATGATTCACATTGACAGTAGAATAAATCAATGAGTTTGAGGAATACAAAGTATTTGTGTCATTCTCTGGATTTAATTATTAGATGTATGTCTTCTGTTTGTTAACATGTTATATTTATTTAGAACTTTAAATTATTTTAAAGCTGCTACAGATTAGTGGCAATTATTCAACAACCACAAGAAGTAATATAAACCAAATTAAATGATCTTCAACCTGGTTCTAAACAATCTTTAGACTGAGGAAAACTGCTGGCATAGTCTTACAGAACCTCACTGACCTGCACAAGGTGAGGTCAGTGAACAAGGCCAGGTTGATTCTGGCAGATCCTGATCATCACTCCATGATGAGTTCAGGTTGCTTCAATCTGGACACAGGTATCTGCAGCCCAGATGTAGGACCAACAGACTGAAACACTCATTTATCTCTTTAGAGATCAGCAGTGGTGGGCAACGCTAATCCAAAAATTAGTTCCGCCATTTCTAAAGCACTAATTAATTTATTTAGGTCCGCAATTTCAAAAGCACTAATGTCTTATGAAAATTAGGGGAAGCTAATTCTAATCCGCTAATTAAATTCAACAATTGGTAGCAGCAAGTTATGCAATATTTGCACTACACTGCCAACTAGCGGTGCATGAACTGTTATACAGTAAGTTGTTTGAGTTTCAGAGTATTTAGTTTGGTTCTCTTCAACAGGTTTGACAAGGACAAAATGTACCCATTCCAAAGTCTGTTAGCTAAACTGCTGACATATTTGGCTGTTTTTTTTTTCTTCTTTTGTTACTTTTAGTACCACTAGATCGCATGTGTCAAACTCAAGGCCCGTGGGCCAAATCCGGCCTACCATAACCGTTTCTGTGGCTCTCTACACCCTAGAACTTCAAGATAACAGTTGTAAGCATGTTGCTCTCAGGTGGTGGGTCCCCATCCCTACACTCCCTGGTCTCTCTGTTAATTGTCTTGCTTATCTCCTCCATTTTGTTGTCCAGGTGTTTGTGATTGTCATGCTGTGTGTTCATGTACCTGTATATAAAGTCAGGGATTTTTTAATTGATAAAGCTCTGTATATGTTGTATAACACAATCATTGTTCCACATTTAATCTATTGTATTGAGGTTTGGGGAAAAGCGTGCAAAACAATTACAAAGCCTGTTTTTATTTTACAAAAGAGAGCTGTAAGAGTAATCACCAGAAAACATTTCAGTCACCCATCAAACACCTTGTTTCTTCAGCTAAATTTATTGAAATTCCAGGAATTGGTAGAATATAGTATTTTATCAGTTATGTATAGGGCTCATAATAACACATTACCTTTAAATATCCAAAGAAATTTAGACAAAGTTATTACAATCTTAAAGGGACAGATATTCATCAAACCACAATTCAGAACCAGCTTAAAGGGACGGTCTACCTCAATTCAGGGAGTTGGATTGTGGAATGTTCTGGAGAGTGATGTTAAAAATGCAAAATCAATTCATTCATTCATTCAACCTTTATTTATACAGGCTAGCCTCGTTGAGTCACGGGGACTCATTTACAAGAGGGACCTGTCTCACTCACACCAAACAACCATCCACTCTCACACTCACACCTAGGGTCAATTTAGAGTCACCAATCAGCCTAAAGGCTGAAATACAGCTGAGCGTCCTCGGGTACGCCACTCTACGCGCGCATTTTGTGCGCATGTGTTTTGCTGCTATACTTCAGAAACGATCAGCTTTCAAACGCTCGCGTTCTCCTTGTTGTAATATGAGCAGCTGTGCACGGAGGGGACTCAACTGAGCTCGCTGATTGGTCACTTGCTGACACGCCTACTGAAATGATTGACAGCTTTCAGTCAGCTGCTCATGTAGCTCTGAAGACCGCGGCGGTGTTCTGATACGGTGTTTCTACTATATATGTTATAAAAAGTTCTCTCAGAAATAAAAATAATAACAGGGAGTGCTTTTCCTGCAGCACACAGCCCACCAGGGATATTTAAAACATTGCGCACCCAGGTAGGACCTGAATTCATTCATTTCATTCATCGAGTGAACGGAGGAAGAAGCGGTTACTTGACTTTAGGCAAAAAAACAAAAGAAAAGGCCCGATCAGCGATAAAGAAGGGGAATTTATTTCATTTGTGTAACATACAAAACAGTCCGGCGCCGGGGAAGTTTATGGTCAGACACCGCGTATCGCGCACGCGGACGTAAAAAAAAAGCTTTGCGCGTACATGCCCTGAGGGGCTACGCGGGGCTACGCTTTTGCCTTGACGTACGTACGCTGCGTATAGGCGTACCGTGAGGACGCATGAGTGTATCTCGGCCTTAACAAGCATGTTTTTTGGTCTGTGGGAGGAAACCGGAGTACCCGGAGGAAACCCACGCATGCACGGGGAGAACATGCAAACTCCACCCAGAAAGGCCCCGGACCGGGATTTGAACCGGCAACCTTCTCGCTGAGAGGCAGCAGCTCTACCAGTTGTGCCACCGTGCTGCCCAATGTATACATTTAAGAAAAAGGTCAAAAAGGACTTGCTCAAAAACTATATATGATGTAGCTTAGTGTGTTTGTGTATTACAGTTAGAAAAATTAAGTAGTTATTCATTTTGTGATGTAGTTTGAAGGTTATCATTGGTTGAACAAACTGTGAAATAAATAAGGGGCAGATATAATAAGATTTCATCTTCTTTCTGCTCCTTTCATTTTATCCTACTTGTATTCTTGTATCTGATGAAACTGTTTTGTATTGTTCTTTTAAAATGAATGAATAAACATCAAATCAAATCAAATCAACGGCCCAGTCAGAGTCCAGAACCTGAACCTGAAACCTTCAGAGAGCTGAGCAGAAACCTCAAAGAACTGAAGCAACAATGGAAAGAAGAGTGGGTCAGAACTCCTCCAGAACCAGGAGAGAGACTGATGAAGTCAGAGAACCACAGAGGGTTCTGCTGCTGAAGGAGGTTCTGTTGGGTCAGAGGCACAAGCTGAGGTTAAATTTTAATGATTTTAGAACTTGTTAAAGATCATCCATCCAGCCATCCAGCTAACTGTCTATCCATCCATCCATTCAGCTAAAAGTCTATTCATCCTTGTATCTGATGAAACTGTTTTGTATTGTTCTTTTAAAATGAATGAATGAACATCAAATCAAAAATAAGTCTGTATCTCTGTGTTTATCATTGTCCTGGCATTGTCTCCTGTTGCCTCTGTCTCCTGAGTTCCTTGTGATTCCCTGAGTATGTAAGTTTGCTGCCCTGTCTATTTTATGTTCTTAATTTCTGTGGCCGTCGCGGACGCCATTTTGAAGAGTCCTAATGGTGAACTACTTTTTTTAAATCCAGCAGATTTGACCATTTCGTGAAACTCTCAAGCTCAGAAAAACTTGTGCTATAACGTCAGCTATGAAATATATTTTTTCTCAGCAAAGAAATAATTGTTTTACCGTGTTTTGTTGTAAAATCCTGGCTTCTTTGGCCGTCGCGGACGCCATTTTGAAGAGTGCTAATGTGGCGAACTTCTATTTTTAAATCCAGACGCGTCGCGTAGGCCGCTGAGAAACATCCACAAGTTCACCCTCCATGTTAAAAAGTCTTCGTCTGACTCTTCGAAAACAAGCAATAAGGCTGCAGAGTAACACACTGGCTGCTAACTGCTATAGAGAGAGCACACACCAAGAGACTGAGGGGGACGCTTTTTTGTGACGGACCACATCCGGCGCTGCTCGTAAATACGTTATTTCGTTTTTACTGATAGATAATTAGTTATTAGCGGTACTGCATTTTAAATAAAAATAGCACAAATCCGCTTATGAATTATAAAACTTAGTCAATCCGCTGTAAAGCTAACAGATTATTTAGCTACGCTATAAGCGGATTAGCGCATTAGCCCTACCTAGCGGTCGGATGCCCACCACTGGAGATCAGGATTCTCATCGAACAGTGGTGGTTTCTGTACCATTATTTTAACGTCTTAATGTCTTATCAAGTATGGATGTGCCTTCTTACTGTGAAACAAATTGTCCCATGGGGATGATAAAGATTCTTGAACTTGAACTGAGGATGTTTGGGAAAAGTTCTGGATTTATTCTGGATGGACAGACCTTTATCCAAATTTAAATGATACTTGCTGAAGCTGACGCTTGTAGCTGTAAAGTTTTAGCCACATTCCCCTGAGGTCAGAGTCTAGTGTCTGTGGCTGGGTTTCTGTGGATCTCTGTAGGCCCGTCTCACAGGGAACAGGTTTTGGGCTGGACTAAAGGTGTGGTTTGGAGTTTGTGGATGTGTTCTGACAGAATCTGTGTCTGTAACATTCCTGTTATCTGCTGAAGCTTCGTTATGAGATTCTTTGTGTTCTACCCTGCAGCAGAGTCATTTCAGCCCCACTTGTTCTGTGCAGACTAAGATAACATCAGGCAGATAAAACTTTGATCCCTGTGGGGACAACAGCACCGTCTTCAAACAAGCTGCAGCACGTCCCAGAAAACACAAACAGATCAGCAAACAAAGGAAGATGAGCTCCAGAGGAAATCAAACCATCTTAAGATGTCCAACAACATCCTCACACAGGACATGGTTACCTGTCGGCTTCGTTCCCCATCACTCAGAAACAGAGGACCTCAGGATGAAGAATCAGAACCTGCTCTGGAGTCAGTCTCACGTATGTCAGCATGGGTCTTCATGGGTCACAAACAGCAGCAGAAAACAGATTTAACTGTACCTTTATAGTCACCAACAACAACTGTCAGGCTGCTGCAGTGATGTTTGTGCATGAAGAAAATATTTTCTGTCTTTGTTTTTTTAGTGGACATTTCTTCTTTAGTCTCCACTTCTTGCTGTTTAGCTGTATTAGCTTCTCATAGGGACACCTGTTGTTCAGGGTGAGAACTACTGTAGTTCCTGGATAAATGGCAACAAACACTGAAGGTGTGCTTCACCCTCATCGTGTAGATCTGTTCATTTACCACACCGGTGGTACAGCAGTCCCTCACTACTTGGTGGTTCGACTTTCATGGACTCGATCTTTTGCGGTTTTTCAAAGATTGGACATGACACACAGTTGGCTGATTGATGAGCCCCACGAATAGGCCTGTCGCGATAAACAATAAATCATTTAATAATAATAATAATAATGTGTTATTATGTGTTGTCATGGGGCAGCACGGTGGCACAACTGGTAGAGCTGCTGCCTCTCAGCGAGCAGGTCCCTGGTTCAAATCCCGGTCCAGGGGCCTTTCTGGGTAGAGTTTGCATGTTCTCTCCGTGCATGCATGGGTTTTCTCCAGGTACTCCAGTTTCCTCCCACAGACCAAAAACATGCATGTTAGACTGATTGGTAACTCTAAATTGTCTCTAGGTGTGAATGAGGGAGTGAATGGTTGTTTGTCTCATTTGTCTCTATGTGTCCCTGTGATGGACTGGAGACCTGTCCAGGGTGTACCCCGTCCAAAGATGCTCACAAGTCATTTTTTGCAAGTCCAAGTCAAGTCTCAAGTCTTTCATCTCAAGTCCAAGTCAAGTCTCAAGTCATTGATCTCAAGTCCAAGTCAAGTCCCTAATATTTGAGTGACACTGCAGTCACAAATCACTATAGTTTTAATGGTCTGTTATGACATTTCTGATGTATAATAGCTTAAACTGGTAAATGAAAAATACAATTAAAAAAGCACCCACACTCAAATGTTTTCCAGAAAAATTTTGTATCTGTATTTTTCTCCAAAATTATTTTTCTTACAAAACTGAGATATTTCTTGATACAATATTATCTTCTTTCCGCAGTGAACCTGCTAGTACACATTACAAACTAATGTGTACCAAATTACTAATTTGTGTACCAAATAGCAATGTTCCACAAATTAGTCAAACATGAATAGGAAAATAGCTTACAATACTGCACGTTACAGCTTATTTTTAATCTGAATGTAGAGGCCAAAACATTACATTAAATGTCTCCTTTTAAAAATATCCAGTAAATATAAAGCTAACTGGGTTAACATTAGGTTAACACACTGACGCTAAGGTTGTTTGTAGCAGATGCTAACAACCTTTCAGGCAGTGGCTCACCTTTCCGGGTGGGCTTTCAGGTGGCGAATAAAAGTAGATGTGGTGGAACCAGTGTCCTGCATTTTTATACCACACACGCTGCAGTTTGCTGCTCTTCTATTTGCTACTTGTGCGAAGTTTTTATATCCAAAAGTTATTATGAATGGTGGAGCAGAAGCATGCGTCCTAGCCGACGCCGCCATGATTGTGATGGTTTGAGGCGCTTACGTCACGTAACGTTACATTACGTGTGAAAGTGAAAAGCACACAGACGGGGGAGGAGAGATCAAATTAAACACAAAAAAAACCCATTAAAAATAAAAGATTGTTCACGAGTCTCAAATGGCGAGTCCAAGTCGAGTTGGAAGTCTTTTGAATGCAAGTCTAAGTCGAGTCTGAAGTCACTGTTTTTGCGACTTAAGTGCGACTCGAGTACGAGTCCCAAACTCGAGTCCCCATCTCTGACCTCTCGCACTGTTATTGCTGGACATGGGCACCGGTGACCCTCGTGACCCAAAATGGAAGAAGCGTGTAAAAGATAATGGATGGATGTGTTGTCATCATTGTGTGTTCCCATACAATAGCAAAATTGGCTCTCTGCATTTAACCCATCCACCCCCAGGTGGAGCAGTGGGCAGCTATTGAAAGCACCGCGGAACAATAGACCTTTTTTTTACGCTTCCGCGTTTTAAAGCAGATGTGGTGTTCATCAACTTCCAGTAGCCATAGCATTAGAGTTAGACAGTGAGGAAATGGCTCAGTCTCAGCGCAGTTGTTTTTTTTCAGTTCCTGGCTGTTCTTGTGGAGCAAAAAAACAACCATATCTGTCCTACCATGCTTTTCACTATGTACACGGACCGAAGGAGGCAGTGGATCCAAGTGATCAGAAGAGATGAGGTCCCGACTTCTGCATATAGCCAAGGAGCACTTGTCTGGAGCCGGCATTTCACTCAGGAGGATTTTATCTACAGATCCACCCAGAGGCGTTCCGTCCCATGTGCGAACTGTGCGGCTGCACAGGGCGGCATCCAGCAGGGGGCGGCATAAGAGGAGACTCCGTTCCTCGTTCTTTTTTTTTTACTTTTACAACTTTTGTTTCAACATATAACACAGAACACCACTACCGCACTGCTCCTGAGCCGCACCGCCCTTCATTTATTCACATGTCCTCAGTTTAATCACCGCAGCAGCTGCGGGTGCATTTCCTCAACCCAGGTCCACCCCACCTCCTCTTTCAATTTCGTTTTTGTTACGGAGGTGACACTACGTGCGGTCAGTGGAGAGATGGAAGGGAGGGAAAGGAGGTTGGTGCAGAGAAGCGAAGGATTAAAAAGAGAGAGAGGCTGTGGAAACAGATGCAAATGTACAAACATTGACACATGTTTCATTCAAACAGCTGCAGTTTCTAAACGAGACAGCTCAAACAGGTAAGACATGATGTTGAATTTTGCTGCAAAACACAGTTCAAGTTAATTATCAAGTCGATGAATTTTGTGGTGTGTGGCATTGTGACATAACATACAGTTATAGGACTATAATTTAAATAGTATTATTAAATGAGTCTGGTGAAGACCTGCTCTCTATGAAAAGTGCCCTGAGGTGTTATTCAACCCTTTAATGAAACTGGCCTGAATTGATCAAAGTATTTGTAAAAAGGGGAGATTTGTTTTTTATGACAATTTCTTAAATGTGATTTAGTGTCAGGATCAGAGAGTGATGAGGGTATTGTTCCTGTCAGTATGAAGGAACAGGTGAGCTGTTCTGTTTGTGAAGAAACAAGCAATAGCTCCAATATAAACACTTTCTAAATGACAGTAGTGACTCATTATATTTTTATCATTAAAAGTAAGATAATAAATACATAAAGCAATGAAAGGGAATAGTATGAAAGTAATGTGAAATAAGCCTGCATATTTTGCCATTGAAAATAGATTAATTGTTAAGTCAAAATGTGTTTTCCATATCAAATGTGCTAAAGCTTTACAGATTATTGTTCTGATGCAGGCTCAGTAAATGTAGTCCTCTGGACAGATTCTTCTTTGTATCAAAAAGACTTCTTCAGTCTGAGGAGCTGTGACCAACTTAGTCATCTTTCCTCCTTGATAGAGAGGAATGATGGTTTGAGAGAGGAGTAAAGGAGGCCATCTTTGTGAAAAGAAACCATCCATCATTAAACAGAGGTGAAGGCCTCCGGGTTCAATTCTTCACCTCTTACAATGAATGCTGTTATTACCTTACTGTTCATATAAAATATTTGATAATGTTCTTATAGAAACAATTCTTGAATAATCATCATAATGTGTTAATGCTACATGTTTGTCTCAGGCTACTTCTTGTTCTGCCATTACACTAACTCTAATGGTGTGTTCACACAGAGCAGCGTTTTGAACCTCCAAAATGCTCCTCACGCACGCAAGTGGGCGCACTTGTGAATGTAGCGTGTTCAAAACTGAACGCCAGAAGCCAGAAGCTGCTGGGTGTGTGGGAGGAGCTTACCGGTACACAGAGCCCTGCACACGGAGTCCTGCTCACTCCGCCAGGCGAGGAGGAGCTGTTTATTTCCGTCTCTGTCGAGCAGACTTGACTGGTCGTGAAGGACTTGTCGCGAACACACAGCTACAATGAGTTTCTCTTCCATAGTTCACGAGCTCGCGGGTCTTTTCTTTTTTTTTTCCGACAAACAATACGTCACATAGTGCGCGCGCACCCTCGTTTCCGCGTCACATAGGGACTCTCCCACTGCCCCCTCTCTTCTGCCCCCCGACTCTCCCTGATTGGTTGACACACCAACCAATCAGGTGGAGTTGAGCGGCGTTTGAAAAGTTTGAACCGCGAAATCTTCAACATGTTGAATGCTCGGTTTGGAGGTGGAAGCCGGTTCACGTGCACGAAAAAACGCTACTCAGCACGCTCAACACGCACGCGACCTGAAGCCAGACGCCAGGAGGTGGCTGGAAGTGCGTCCACCATTGATTTTACATGGAGGCTGGAAGCTTGCAGCTTGAAAACGCTGCTCTGTGTGAACACACCATAAAATACTTATTGAATAGTTTATATATGCAGGTAAAACTAGATGTTAAACAGCCCATTAAAATACAC
>JBBPBX010003471.1:27705-70205 GCA_038048925.1 Garcialebias charrua
GGGGGGGGGCGTCATTGTGGTTGCTCGCACAGGGTGCCAAATAGGCTAGGACCGCCTCTGGATCCACCACAGCTGCTTTAAAAGTTGAGCTGTCCCTTCTCTCTTCACCTGGAGTAATCTCACCGCACCAGCTAAGAAGAAGTCTTCTGCTTTTAGAGGGCTCAGAAACAGCAGCTTGTCCTCTCACAGAAAGCTAGCCAGGCTGAAGCTGCTGCTGTCCACGTAAAACTCACTTCACCGAAGTGGCACGTCCACCCACCGGTAAATATCTAATTAAGATGGTACATTATAAACTTGTCATGTAAGTCATGGAGAGATCAAGTCAAAATGTATTGATCTTCATGGAAATTAATAATAATAATAATGTCAATAAGCTCAATAATAAACAATATTGCTAACCATTATTTTTATTACTGTATGTGGTTTTACAGATGCACTCCCAGCTGTCCTCATTCTGATCAGTCTTGCGTTGGTGGACTCTCATGGTGTAGTTACACCGAACAGCTTTTCAACCTCCAAAAAGCTCGACACGCACGCAAGTGGACGCACTTGTGAATGCAGCGTGTTCGGAGCTGAACGCCAGAACGCGAAACAGCTGCTGGGTGTGTGGGAGGAGCTTACCGGTATACAGAGTCCTGCGCACAGAGTCTTGCGCACTCCGCCAGGCGAGGAGCTTTTTATTTCCGTCTCTGTGGAGCACACTTGACTGGTCGTGAAGGAATTGTCGCGAACACACAGCTACAATGAGTTTCTCTTCCATAGTACACGACTCGCGGGTCTTTTCTGTGACCAACAAACAATACGTCACATAGTGCGCGCGCACCCTCGTTTCCGCGTCACACAGGGACTCTCGCCCTCTCTTCTCCTCCTCTCTTCTCCCCCGACACTCCCTGATTGGTTGACACACCAACCAATCAGGTAGAGTTGAGCGGCGTTTGAAAGTTTGAACCGCGAAATCTTCAGCATGTTGAATGCGCGGTTTGGAGGCTGAAGCCGGTTCACGTGCACGGAAAAACGCTTCCCAGCACGCTCAACACGCACGCAACGTGACGCCCGACGCCAAGACGTGGCTGGAAGCGCGTCCACCATTGACTTTACATGTAAACTGGACGCTCCTGCTGCCGAAACGCTGCTCTGTGTGACTACACCATCACAGCCTACTGGAGTCACCATAATTAGGCAGTGTCTTATCTGAGAGAAGATTGGTGGCTGAGCTAAAGGCTGGGGCCACTTTCAACTATTTTTGTATGCTAATGTGAGGCCCACGTTTGTTTGTTTTGCAACTTGCAACTCTTAAATATTATTCATATTTATTTTTGTTTACTTAATTTCATATTTATGTTCTAGGTTGAAGGCTGAAGGTGGCAGTCCAGTTTGGTGATGGTTCCCTTCCACTCATGTCTCGTGCATCACAGCTTGTGGGTGAATTTCTGCTCTTGTGTTACCTTGAACCATCCTTTTGTCTTTTAGTTGACTGACCACGGGAAAGCCTCATCCTTGGCTGAATATTTATTTTAAGAATCATTATTGCCTCCATTAGAATTGACCTTTCGCAGAAGCCCCGCCCCCTTAGTTACTGTTGCTACGCCCGTCAAGCTTTCTGTAGCCGGTGAGTGTTGGCGCGTCATGACGGGGATAGCTTGTATACCAGTGCGTGTTAGTGACTCATTTTGGAGCAATACCAGCGCAATATAATTATGTATAATTACACTCTATATAATATGTATAATTACACTCTGAAAGCAGGAGAAATATACATTGAGTGGTTTTAGGAGATATGAATGACTTTAGATGGAAGAAAAAACGATGCTAATTTTATGCTAGCGCGACCTTGTTGCATGTCTTCAAAAATTAATAAAAAATCGAATTTAATCTCAAATGTGCTATACAGGCAATCGTTTAGTAGAAAAGTCATGTATAATTACACTCTGAAAGCAGGAGAAATATACATTGAGTGGTTTTAGGAGATATGAATGACTTTAGATGGAAGAGAAAACGATGCTAATTTTATGCTAGCGCGACCTTGTTGCATGTCTTCAAAAATTAATAAAAAATCGAATTTAATCTCAAATGTGTTATACAGGCAATCGTTTAGTAGAAAAGTCATGTATAATTACACTCTGAAAGCAGGAGAAATATACATTGAGTGGTTTTAGGAGATATGAATGACTTTAGATGGAAGAGAAAACGATGCTAATTTTATGCTAGCGCGACCTTGTTGCATGTCTTCAAAAATTAATAAAAAATCGAATTTAATCTCAAATGTGCTATACAGGCAATCGTTTAGTAGAAAAGTCATGTATAATTACACTCTGAAAGCAGGAGAAATATACATTGAGTGGTTTTAGGAGATATGAATGACTTTAGATGGAAGAGAAATCGATGCTAATTTTATGCTAGCGCGACCTTGTTGCATGTCTTCAAAAATTAATAAAAAATCGAATTTAATCTCAAATGTGTTATACAGGCAATCGTTTAGTAGAAAAGTCATGTATAATTACACTCTGAAAGCAGGAGAAATATACATTGAGTGGTTTTAGGAGATATGAATGACTTTAGATGGAAGAGAAATCGATGCTAATTTTATGCTAGCGCGACCTTGTTGCATGTCTTCAAAAATTAATAAAAAATCGAATTTAATCTCAAATGTGTTATACAGGCAATCGTTTAGTAGAAAAGTCATGTATAATTACACTCTGAAAGCAGGAGAAATATACATTGAGTGGTTTTAGGAGATATGAATGACTTTAGATGGAAGAGAAAACGATGCTAATTTTATGCTAGCGCGACCTTGTTGCATGTCTTCAAAAATTAATAAAAAATCGAATTTAATCTCAAATGTGCTATACAGGCAATCGTTTAGTAGAAAAGTCATGTATAATTACACTCTGAAAGCAGGAGAAATATACATTGAGTGGTTTTAGGAGATATGAATGACTTTAGATGGAAGAGAAAACGATGCTAATTTTATGCTAGCGCGACCTTGTTGCATGTCTTCAAAAATTAATAAAAAATCGAATTTAATCTCAAATGTGCTATACAGGCAATCGTTTAGTAGAAAAGTCATGTATAATTACACTCTGAAAGCAGGAGAAATATACATTGAGTGGTTTTAGGAGATATGAATGACTTTAGATGGAAGAGAAAACGATGCTAATTTTATGCTAGCGCGACCTTGTTGCATGTCTTCAAAAATTAATAAAAAATCGAATTTAATCTCAAATGTGCTATACAGGCAATCGTTTAGTAGAAAAGTCATGTATAATTACACTCTGAAAGCAGGAGAAATATACATTGAGTGGTTTTAGGAGATATGAATGACTTTAGATGGAAGAGAAAACGATGCTAATTTTATGCTAGCGCGACCTTGTTGCATGTCTTCAAAAATTAATAAAAAATCGAATTTAATCTCAAATGTGCTATACAGGCAATCGTTTAGTAGAAAAGTCATGTATAATTACACTCTGAAAGCAGGAGAAATATACATTGAGTGGTTTTAGGAGATATGAATGACTTTAGATGGAAGAGAAAACGATGCTAATTTTATGCTAGCGCGACCTTGTTGCATGTCTACTTTAGATGGAAGAAAAAACGATGCTAATTTTATGCTAGCGCGACCTTGTTGCATGTCTTCAAAAATTAATAAAAAATCGAATTTAATCTCAAATGTGCTATACAGGCAATCGTTTAGTAGAAAAGTCATGTATAATTACACTCTGAAAGCAGGAGAAATATACATTGAGTGGTTTTAGGAGATATGAATGACTTTAGATGGAAGAGAAAACGATGCTAATTTTATGCTAGCGCGACCTTGTTGCATGTCTTCAAAAATTAATAAAAAATCGAATTTAATCTCAAATGTGCTATACAGGCAATCGTTTAGTAGAAAAGTCATGTATAATTACACTCTGAAAGCAGGAGAAATATACATTGAGTGGTTTTAGGAGATATGAATGACTTTAGATGAAAGAAAAAACGATGCTAATTTTATGCTAGCGCGACCTTGTTGCATGTCTTCAAAAATTAATAAAAAATCGAATTTAATCTCAAATGTGCTATACAGGCAATCGTTTAGTAGAAAAGCTAGTATTACTTCTAGAGCAGGACAGTCACAATGAATGTTTGTCTTACCTTTGAGCATACATACGAATGCTTGTTTATCTTCGAGACATTAAGCTGGGAGTGAGGCCTTCCACACTGTTTTATCCATTGTTGACACCGTTCCAGTTGTGTTTTCGGCTTTGGGAAGGGAAAAAACAAGACTCCACCAGACAAACTCTTGGGATACCTTCCACACTGTTTTATCCATTGTTGACACCGTTCCAGTTGTGTTTTCGGCTTTGGGAAGGGAAAAAACAAGACTCCACCAGACAAACTCTTGGGATACCTGCTGTCTGATTTACACAATCCATAGGCGCATCGCTTCACCATCTTGTAGAATGTCGGACCTAGCTTACATAGCCGGAGATGCTAGTGACGTGTGATTGGACAATGGCCGGTTGGGGGCGGGGTTTTGCGAAAGGTCAATTATTGGGTTGAGAATTTTATGTTTATTTGATGGTGATTTCCATCTTTTTGGAGGCTAAATACAAATACAAGGTGAACATCAATTTATTTGTATAGTTTATAGTTTTTTTTAGGCTTTTATATTGTTTATATCGATATCGAATTATATCGATATCGACCGAAATTAAGAACTATATCGTGATAAAAATTTTGGCCATATCGTCCAG
The DNA here is from genome assembly GCA_038048925.1 of Garcialebias charrua. NCBI lineage: Eukaryota > Metazoa > Chordata > Actinopteri > Cyprinodontiformes > Rivulidae > Garcialebias > Garcialebias charrua. The sequence goes on from JBBPBX010003471.1 coordinate 32,439, forward strand.
CCCTACATAACACTGAAATATGACCGTTTCATTCATTCTAACTGAAGAAGAAAAAAACAGTTCATGATATCTATTGTAGTAATAGTTGTATGGCATGCTGTTGTATCATGTAATAGGAAAACGTGCCTATAATGACAAATTTAAAAAAGTTCAAGACAAAAACTGGACTTTATTTATTATACTATACTTTGTTTTTTTATTGCACTTTTTAGAATTCACCATGTCCTGGATGACTGAGAATCTTCACTAGCTATTAATGACTTAATCGGTAGGGTTGGGCATCGAGAATCGAGAATCGTTCGGAACCGGGACTAACTGTCCGGTTTTCCCGGAATCGTTCAAAATATTAATTTGCGATTCCTAAATTCGATGCTAGTTAGCCGACCGGAAGTAGCCCCGCCGAAAACCAACGAAGAAGAATCCACCGGAAGTGTGGATTCCGCGATCGAAAGCTTACTAATTAATAAAATGACCAGTCAGGTCAGTGCAGCACTTGCAATAATTTTCTATCATGCAAAGGAGGGTGGAGAAGTAAAATAGTGTCCCGTCTTTGATGCGCTCCACCGGATTATTTTCGCTTCGTATCGACCGGAAGTACAGAGTGGTCCGTCTGCAAAACGCTCCGCCGAACTTTTCGCTAATCGCCACCTCTTCGGCTCCACCAGGTAAATAAATAAACTATAAACTACATCTCATACCAACATTAAGGCAGCTAACAAGTTATACTCCGCTTAAAGCGGTAAGTCAGCTCAAATACAAACACGATGCTAACGTTAGCTTGTATTTTTTCTTCTTAGACAAACGACCTGAAATGGCTTCAGTGTTCACCAGTGACTGTCCAAGGTAAAAACGTCAGTAACTTTAGAGTGCCACAGCTGTTACAGCATATGTTGTGAAAAGGTTGCATCCCTTTTCAGATGTGAATTCAACCATGGATTGCACTTACATTGCACTCAAATCCAACACTTATTAACATTCTTAATCCATTTAAAGTTCTCAGTGTCTTTTAAAATGTCTAAATGTCTCTAGTTTTCAGTATTATATAATTTCTGTTTATGTTCTCTTTCATTCCATTATGAGTGCATGTCACAGTTTGAAGAATTATTGAATAGGTTAGTTAGGCAATAACAACAGAGCTAATAATTGTACACATTCTCAGTCTTAAAAATGATTTAATAATCTCTTTTTACTGATAATACTGATAAACCTGTTGTTTGTTTAGGAACTTCCTGCAGCCTGTCCAGAAAGTCTCCACTGGAGGAGCGTTTTGCTGAGGAAGAGGCACAACATAATTTCACAACTCCATGTCCATGAAGAAACAAATGGAGAGAGGGCTGCAGATACCAGGACATCCCACCAGCTGTTCTGTCTGAGGATCCTGCTGCTGGTGGTGGAACCAGGTTAGCCCATCAGTGGGAGCTCAGTAACATGACTGCAGCATCAGACACTGGACAATATTATATGTATAATAATAATAATAATAATAATAATATATGTTTGTGAGTCCTCCATGTTACCATACCATACCATTTTATTTATAAAGCACTTTCAACAGGAACAAGTCCACACCAAAGTGCTTCATGTTGGCTCTAATCTGCCCTGTGAGAAATTCACAGTAAATGTAACAAAAAGGAAAAAGTTCATAGCATTAAATTCAAACAGAAGTACAAATTATTTCATCCTGAAATAACTCTGGCTAACTACTGTAGCTTTTTTATAACATGGAGTTAAACTCAATGTAGTCTCCTCAGATAAATAGTGTTACCATTATTTTTATATTAAAGGTTCTGTTAACTTATTATTTTTATATTTGATTGTTTCTGTTCAGTGCCCTGAGACAACTTCTGTTGTGACTTGGAACTATACAGTATAAATAAACTGAATTGAATTGACACGTCTTTTTGTAACCCCGCCTACAAAAAGAATCGGAACCGAGAATCGAAAAGAATCGGAATCGAAACGAAGAATCGGAATCGGAACCGGAATCGCTCAAATTCAAACGATGCCCAACCCTAATCGGCCTGCCATACTCTTCCCACCTCTCTGCTTGAACCTTCAACCCAGCAGCAAGCTGCACCACGGTGGCGAAATGCAGCTAATTTGACCATTAAAGTGCATTTATTAAGAAAATGACAGACAGAAAAACACCTCTGCTATAATTTCGAGCTAACAAATAATTGTTTAGGTAATTTTCTTGTTAAATGTCGGCGAAACGAGCCGCGCTCCTTTTTCCTGTTTGTCACCGCTGAGCGATCACGGAGCACACAGGCACTGAGGCAGCGACACTTTTTTTTTTAAATAAAGCCGATTTAACCATTAAAGTACATTTATTAAGAAAACGTTAGACTGAGACACCCCTTTTGCTATAATTTCGAGCTAACAAACAATTGTTTAGGTACATTTCTTGTTAAATGTCGGAGGATAAAGCCGTGATCCTTTCCTGTTTCTTTTTACAGACATGATACCAGCTGTAGGTGCGCGCGCACACTGACTGACGATATGACGTCTTTGTTTTAGCTAAGGTCCTACTTGGAACATAAAATTAGAAAAGATAAATAAATTCACAGACCTTTTTTTAGATGACAGAACAAGAAAAATATAGTTGTGTAGGTTTAAAAAATTTAATACCTCGTCAGATGACGTTTATTACTTTTTAATACTTTTTAATGGCCTTAATTTGTGTTAATTTCATTTACTACCTTTTAATACCTTTTACAACCCCGCGGATACCCTGTCTTAACAGAGGAGGAGGTCTGAGATTTCAGCTTTCCAAGACTTATAACTCAGTTTTGGGACTGATTCCAAAACGTTTCACACCGGATGGGAACAGAGGTGTCTTGTCTGTAAATTAGACTAACAAATTTCTTTGAGAAGCCTCTGTTTGTTGGTTGGGATGTGTTTTTTGTCAATTTACATACAGTGTTGTGTCTTCTGTCAGAGACCTCAAGGGAACCCCCTACTGTTAAGGTGTGATCTGTCAATTTACATGTATGTGTTACCTCAGCTTGAAATTTACATATGATGGTGCGTGGTTCTGTTATAACTTCAAACTTCTCACAGTTTGTTCATGGAATTGAAAAAGCCTCCTGGATGGGAGTCGAAACGTTTTCTGTTACAAATAAAGTCCAGTTGATCTTGTATTGAACGCCTTTTTGATATCATGTCCTGGACGACTGAGAATCTTCACCAGCATAACTTATGATCTATTTCAATAAACTTTATTAAGATAATTATATTTATTAAAATATTCCAAGTATAATTTACTACTTTAACTATGATTATTATTTATAAATGTTTACATCAACTCACTTCTGAGAACGTAGGGTTTGGTGACGATGTGTTCAGGTGCTTTGACGTCTTTGTTTTCTCCAAAAACCTGCAGGTAAACAACAACAACAACAGGTCAACATAAAGGGGAACAGCTCAGAATTATGAGTTGTTGTTTAAAAAAATAAACAATACAAACAACTTCAACCCGCAGCTGAGATGTTTAAATAAAGAAGTAAAATAATACAAAGTTAATCAGATCATGACATTTTTTAATGATGCAGTTTGACTCTGACGCCTCCTTCTGGATCAAATATGAACTGCTGGGTCCAAACAGAACCTCCAGAACCTTTCAGACGTTCTGCAGCGTGACACTCTGCTGTGTTTGGGACGAGGATAATTCCTGGGCATGGCTCACCGTCTCCTGGATCGGCACCGACCGGTTCGGGTCAAAGGACAGACCCATCTCCTGCAGGTTCTTGGCCACGGACTTGTTGTCGTCCCAGGCATGCCTGATCTGTGCGCTGAGAGGAAGAAACGAGACAAACACACCTGAGTTTAATCCACTGAGTTTAATCCACTGCACCTGAACGCACCACGGCCAAACACACCTGAGTTTACTCCGCTGCACCTGAACGCACCACAGCAGGGTTTAAACTCAAAACTGACGTTAGACTACGGTGGCCCTAAGGTGTAAATGTACATTTGAAAAAACGGAATTACATTTGAAAAAACACAACATTTGAAAAAACGAAATTACATTAAGCCAAAGCAAAGTGGTTGTAATTCCGTTTTTTTCCTAATGTGATTCTGTTTTTTTCAAATGTGATTCCTTTTTTCAAATGTAATTCCGTTTTTTCTAATGTGATTTTTTTTTCTAATGTGATTCCGATTTTTCAAATTTGATTCTGATTTTTCAAACGTGATTCCGTTTTTTCAAACATGATTCCGTTTTTTCAAACGTGATTCCGTTTTTTCAAATGTGATTCCGTTTTTTCAAACGTGATTCCGTTTTTTCAAACATGATTCCGTTTTTTCAAACGTGATTCCGTTTTTTCAAATGTGATTCCGTTTTTTTTAAAGGTAATTCCGTTTTTTCAAATGTGATTCTGTTTTTTTCTAATGCGATTCCGTTCTAATGTGATTCTGTTTTTTCTAATGCGATTCTGTTTTTTAAAATGCAATTCCGTTTTTTCTAATGTGATTACCGGTGTGTTTTTTTATGCGATTCCGTTTTTCTAATGTGATTATGTTTTTTCAAATGCGATTCCATCCATCCATCCATTTTCGTCCGCTTATCCGGGATCGGGTCGCGGGGGTAGCAGCCTAAGTAGGGAGGCCCAGACTTCCCTCTCCCCAGCCACATGGAGCAGCTCCTCTGGGGGAATCCCAAGGCGTTCCCAGGCCAGCCGAGAAACATAGTCCCTCCAGCGTGTCCTGGGTCTTCCTCTGGGTCTCCTCCCGGTGGGACATGCCCGGAACACCTCACCAGGGAGGCGTCCAGGAGGCATCCTAACCAGATGCCCGAGCCACCTCAACTGGCTCCTCTCGATGTGGAGAAGCAGCAGCTCTACTCCGAGTCCCTCCCGGATGACTGAGCTTCTCACCCTATCTCTAAGGGAGAGTCCAGACACCCTGCGGAGAAAACTCATTTCAGCCGCTTGTATCCGAGATCTCGTTCTTTCGGTCACAACCCAAAGCTCATGACCATAGATGAGGGTGGGAACGTAGATCGATCGGTAAATTGAGAGCTTTGCCTTTCGACTCAGCTCTCTCTTCACCACGACAGACCGGTACAGCGCCCGCTTCACTGCGGACGCTGCACCTATCCGCCTATCGATCTCACGCTCCAGTTTTCCCTCATTCGTGAACAAGACCCCGAGATACTTAAACTCCTCCATTTGGGGCAGGACCTCATCCCCGACCCGGAGAGGGCATGTGATTCCGTTTTTTTAAATGTAATTCTGTTTTTTCTAACATGATAGGGTTTTTTCTAATGTGTTTTTTCCAATGTGATTCCGTTTTTGCAAATGTGATTCTGTTTTTTCTTATGTGATTCAAGCCACTTCCGCTTTGGCTTAATGTAATTTCGTTTTTTCAAATGTGTTTTTGTTTTTCTTGTGTTTTTTCAAATGTTGTTCATTTACACCTTAAGGCCACCGTATTAGACTGACTCACCCAGAAACAGACAAACTAAATGGTAATAAAAGTGGTTTGTGTTTAACACTAGAGCTACGGCTCAGACTTTGTGTTAGATTTTATTGTTGAAACGATTCTTCACAGTAAATTTGTCTTTTTTTTGTCGACTTATGATTGTTGTGCTTTTTTAGCTGTCTCTCTTGTAAAAACTTGTTTATTTCCATTTGCAGTGGTTTGACATTTCTGATTTTCGTCACTACCGATTGTTGAGACTTTTCACCAGTAATTCATCTTTTTGTAGTTTTTTATTTTTCCTGTCTACATGTTTGCTAATTTGTAGTTTTGAGAGTGATTGCAGCTCCTTTAAACCAGTTTGTGGTTTTGTATCCTTGTCATTTGTTTTACGCGGCTTTAACATACTGAATGTATATTTCTACACGTTTAAAGTCAAGACGAATAAATTTAGAAGAAATGGACAACGAAAATAAAAACAACAACAAAAAAAGCATAACAGACGAGCACGAGTAAAAACAGAACTAATAATAATAATAATAATGAATTTCATTTGTAACGCACTTTTCATTAACAAAAATCTCAAAGTGCTACAAAGTGCAACTAAAATCAATGATCAAATAAAAACAAGTGATAAAATCAAGTAAAATCAATGAACTGGCAGAAATCTGTTTACAAATTAAAATGCGTTAACACTATACTCATAGGCGTAGATCCTGGGGGGGGTCCGGACCCCCCCAATCTTGGGGAAATATAGATCTGTCCCCCCCAATAATTCAATAAAGGAAACCGTGTCTTCAAACAATATAAATATAAAAAGGCAAAAAAAGAGAGAAATCTGCCATTATTCTAAGAAAAAAAAGGAAAATTTGCCCCCCCCCTCTCTGTTGGCAAATGGTTTAGTCCAATGTTTACAAGGAACAACAAAAGCACCGGAGTCACAGCCTTCGGGCTCCGGCGCCGAGCCGTTGGGTGGGAGTGAGCTGCAGCACAAACTATTAACTTCCAGTAAGTAGCTACTTAAAACATTGGTGACAGTGACTGGGAGAAAAAGGTATTTTACAGTGTTGAAAGACAAGTGTGTCTGTGTGTCATTAGTGGCTGTAGCAACAGCAAAACGTGACGAGGAGCGACACTTCATCAGCTAACACGCTAGCATCAATGCTAACTGGCTCACAACAGACAGAAGAATGTCAGAGCATCTTTGAGCAGGATGGATTCACATTCATCATATTTTCAGGTGTGGAGCTCTTGAAAGAAGTAATGATAAAATATGTGAAAGATAAATAATTAAAAAAGAGTAGAGAAGATGTGATTAGTTAAAATGATTTTATATGTGTAGCACTTTGTTGCAGCTGTGGTTGTTTTAAAGGGCTTTATAAATAAATTATTATAAAAAATGTTGAGGATCAATACTTATGTCACATGATTAATAAAAAAAGTCACTGTTTATTATATTACAATTACATTATTGATATTTTGTATCTGCAACTGGAAGATTTTATTCTTAATAGGTTCTTAAAAAATGCTACAGATTTGTTAATAGTAAAAGGCATATTTTGAATGAATGTTACAAACGTGTTCATTTCTACAAAACAGTTAATAAAATATTTATAAAATACAATGAATTTCAAATGTTACAGATTGAGTTTAACATAAAAGAAATAGTGTTTGATGTTTAAATATCAGTTAATAAGTAATCCATTATGCCCCCTTGTTTAGGACTGGAACCAATCTCAGCTGCTTTTGTGTGAAGGCAGGTGTCTCCAGTCTGTCCCAGAGACAGACAAAAAGACAAATAACATCACACTCCCAGTCAAAGCTAAGAACAATTTACATTTGCACAGAAGAGCCAAAAAATTATTCAAACTGAGGACTCAAGTTCTTGATTGAGAGTTCTAATCACTACTGGTAATTATCAATAATAATTGATCATATTTACCAAGCTAAATCATTGTGTGGAGTCTTTAAAGGTTCAGTCTGCAGTTTCTGTAGAACTGCAGCACTTAGAAAAAAATTCAACAGGCAAAGCATTCTGATCCCTCCCCCTTCCATCCATCCATCCATTTTTGTCCGCTTATCCGGGGTCGGGTCGCGGGGGTAGCAGCCTAAGTAGGGAGGCCCAGACTTCCCTCTCTCCAGCCACATGGAGCAGCTCCTCTGGGGGAATCCCAAGGCGTTCCCAGGCCAGCCGAGAAACATAGTCCCTCCAGCGTGTCCTGGGTCTTCCTCTGGGTCTCCTCCCGGTGGGACATGCCCGGAACACCTCACCAGGGAGGCGTCCAGGAGGCATCCTAACCAGATGCCCGAGCCACCTCAACTGGCTCCTCTCGATGTGGAGAAGCAGCGGCTCTACTCCGAGTCCCTCCCGGATGACTGAGCTTCTCACCCTATCTCTAAGGGAGAGTCCAGACACCCTGCGGAGAAAACTCATTTCAGCCGCTTGTATCCGAGATCTTGTTCTTTCGGTCACAACCCAAAGCTCATGACCATAGATGAGGGTGGGAACGTAGATCGATCGGTAAATTGAGAGCTTTGCCTTTCGACTCAGCTCTCTCTTCACCACGACAGACCGGTACAGAGCCCGCTTCACTGCGGATGCTGCACCTATCCGCCTATCGATCTCACGCTCCAGTTTTCCCTCATTCGTGAACAAGACCCCGAGATCCCTCCCCCTCAGAGCCATATATGGCTCTGCTCACCCATGGTCTGCTGAAATTCAAATTCAAGCTCTGTTTTTATTGGCTGATTCAAATTCAAGCTCTGTTTTTATTGGCTGGTTACAAACTCTGTTTTTATTTGCTGGAAAATGGCGTGTCACCTTTTCTTTTTAGAAATGCTTGTTTACCACCTGGAGAAGCAAGGGGACAATATTTTTTTTTATTTTTTTTCAGAGATTACCTGGCTAACATCAGTCTGTCAGGAGGTAGTGACAGAGTGAAGAGATATGTTTATAAAAAAAGCTACATACTGAAGCTTTAATAATACAGACCAGATCAGATGTGATCAGGCAGTCATATATTCACATGTATGTAAATGTATTATTATTAATACTATAATTAAAGTTGAACCATACAAATTTGTTTGGAACGAACAAGTGGACCTTTGTGCCTCTTGGTCCCACTGAAGTAGCTCTCAGTCTCAAAAAGTTTGGTGACCCCTGCATTAAAGTATTTCTTCTCCTTGAAAACTGTTTTTTTTTTTAGCTTTAAGATTTTGGGAAGGTGTGGTACCAGATTATCAGTGACACTGACCACAGAAATCTATGAATACAAGCCAAACTGAAATTTAAACAATATTTAGAGGGGACCTATTTTGCAAAATTCTAATTTTGCCACTTGTCATTTTGACAAGTGGCAAAGATTGAACACATTAATTTTTTATAAGAGTAATGAGTGTCACTATTGTACTGATTAATAGTAGTATTACGACTACTAAATACATGCCATTTAAATCAATATTATTGCTGATTATTATGCATAGTATATGCATTCCCTCTGTACATTTTGCATTACATTTCACTGTAACTTTGCCGACCCCCCCAAAATTGCTCTTAAAAAATTTCCCTGTTTATGGTCCCCCCCAATAATGAGATGAAATCTACTCCCTTGACTATACTCTTAAAACTGAACGAAACCTAAATATAATGATGAAAAGTTTTCTGAGCTCATAGGTTTGAAACAAACTGAAAACATTATGAAATCTAAATAAAACACCGGGTCTGGCATTAGCCTGTTAGCTAAGCTAGTCCACGGTTGCTGTTGCGCATGCGCAAAATCAAGACCGTTGGATTTATTTCATATTATCTCCTTCCAGTTCGAAAGAAAACTAATTGGACTGGTTTCCTCGTTTATATTTTTGTATCTACTGACTATAACCTCCTTATCCGACGAGACGTTTCTACTTTTTGTTTTGTTTTTTGAATGTCCAGAGGGCCAGACTTAGCTTTTTGAGATAGCAACAAATGTCTTTGCGCATGCGCATTAATTTCCACAAAACACGTCTGTAATCTAATTAAAAAATATATATATATATATATTAAAATAAAAAGTACACGTCTTATTAGCCTGTTAACCTGTTAGTCTGTAAGTTAACCTGCTCACAGTTCGGTGTCAGCCTGTTGTTAGGCTAACAGCGTGCTAACAGCATGCTAACAGCAGGCTAACATCCAAACATGCTAACGAGCCGCTCCGGTCCAACTCACTCTTCGATCCTGGGCTTGCTCTTCTTTAAGAAGCTCCTCTTCAGCTTCTTCCGGTCCTTGTTGTAGTTGAACTTACTTCTATTTTTGGCCTGTTTGGTTTTCGACATTTTAAAACGTTTGTATTCTTTCAACAGATTACTCGCGTGCCACACGGAACAGACAACGTGTGTAACTGCAAACAGGAAGCACACAGGATGACACTATGTCACGTGAGGGTGGAAACCCCGCCCCTTTTCTTTCTTCATGTTCAGTGCACGAGGTGGAACGAAATTGTGTACTCAAGGTCCCAGTTACACCCAAAACTTGCAAAAATATAAAAAGAAACAGTATATAAGGATCCAATATATACACTAAGATTAATTCAACCTTTATTTCTACAGATTAATGGAGCCTCGGAGACTCATTTACAAGAGAGAGCTGATTTTAACAAAGAGTGATGACAACAGCAGACAATAATAAAAGACATAAAACAAATACAGTAAAAGAAAACACAAAAACAGCGAGATTGTAAAGTGATGTAGAAAACTAAAAACAAGAACATGTCTGCATTGGTTTTTACCAGGAACTTAGATGTTTGAAGCCACTTACAGGTCACGGTCGAGAGCTTCAGAAGATCTAAAAGATCTAAGACATACGCTAAACTATAATAATGTAAAATAATACGGAATATTAAACAGCATCTCGAACATAAGTCTGTAGTAGATGAATGAATATGAATGACTATAGCAGCATGAGATCAGCAGCATGAGATCAGCAGCACAAATAAGTCACATTATATTAAAATGGCATCATAATCCTGATTAGGGATTCATGAGTGTAACAGCCTCAGGGTAGAAGCTGTTCCTCAGTCTAGTGGTTCTACATTTGATGCTCCTCAACCTCCTTCCTGAGGGGAGTGGGGCAAAGAGTGAGTGTGCTGGGTGAGTGTGGTCCTTCATGATGCAGGTGGCTCTTTTCCTGCATCTGGAGGTGTAAATGTCTGTGATGGTGGGGAGACTGACTCCAACATCTTCTGTGCAGCCTTCACCACTCTCTGCAGAGCTTTTCTTTCTGCAGCTGTGCAGCCTCCATGCCACACGTTGATGCTGGAGCACAGGATGCTCTAAACCATGCAGTTACAAATCAAACTTAAAAACCACCTGTACATCCATCATCTTCGGCTTATTCAGAAGTCGGGTCTCGGGGGCAGCAGCTTGAGGTCCAGACATCTCTCTCCACAGCCTCTTCCAGATTTTCTGGGAGGACTCCAAGGAGTTCCCAGACCAAATGAGAGACGTAGTCTCTCCAGCATGTCCTGGGTCTTCTCCCAGTTGTCTCCTCCCAGCAGGGACGNGGGGGGGGGGGCTATGGGGGCTTGAGCACCTGCCCCTTTTGCTCCTTGCCCCCAAGTGCCCTTTTGGTCAAAAAAAAAATATTTTAATTTTTTTTTTCCTATTCCTAAGCCCTCCTCTGACACATAATAATGTACTAAAATTATTTATTTTATTATTATTATTTTTGTATTTTGCAAGAAAAACAACATAATAAGCCCTCCGGTCACGTACCAACACTACATTCCCCACAATGCAACAGTAGTAGTAGGGGTGGGGCCAATCCGATCTGGAGTCGTGTCTCATGAACCCAGAGTAATAAGACCTGCCTCACATTCTAGGGGTGGGCGATACTGAGAATTTTGGAATCGATCCGATACCAAGTAAATACTGTGCTAGAATCGCATACTTCGATACCGATTCTGATACTTGGGGGCGCTGTTGAGCCGCACAAAATTGAACAGTGACTGTGAGTAACAAAATATTTGCCCATCACCTCTTTTACAACACACAGTTGTTTAAATAAAAGTCACCAGTGCAAAATAACAAAAAAGCAGCAATGTTACAAAAACATAACACTGTCAAAATCACAAAAACAGTGATAAGTGATAAACAAAAACAAAGCAGAGCCATAGCGCCACATTAAACTGCGGTCAAGTTGGTTTTATGTTGGACATTCGAGCTCTGGGGCTTCAGCGGGACGCCACTCTTGCTGAACCTAAACAGGGAGACCGACCGCGGCCAGCTGCGTCCAGTCCGACCCGCTGTCTGACCGTCTCGTAGGAGGGACAGGCTGAGAGCGGCTGACCAAAATCAGAGCGCCCGCCCCGTATTGAACAAGAAAAACACACCGCTGAAGCCACGGAGCTCAAATTTTCACTGAGAAGTTGCTAAACTTCATCATAATTAATGACCAACAGCTATCAGCTGTAGAAAAATGAAGGATTTCGCAGCTTGATACTTGCAGCCAACAGTAAACAATCATAAAAAAGCACATTAATTAAAAATCATAAGAAAACTGTGTTAAAAAAATGAAACATAAACAGCTACATTATAAAACAATGTAAAATACTAAAAGCAGGAACATGTCTGTCTGTGTTGGTTTATGCCAAGAACTTAACAGATGTAAAGCTATTTAATATTTTATTTAATCCATTTATTCATTCATTTAAAAGAGACAAAAGAAAACATTGAATGAAAAGAGTGCAGAAAGAAGAAAAAAAATCTTATATCACCCCCTTAAAATAATCATTGAACCATTGGCTTGTAGCAAATTAGTTTTTTTGGCCCTCCATGTATTTGACTTTGACACTTCTGGCTTATGCAATAGGGAGCACATCGCCCGTCCAAAACCCATCATCTCTCCATAATGGATATATGTCAGATCTTCTAACTTCCTTTGCTGCATGATGTACATTGCATTAATTCTAGTGTTAGGTAAATGTATCTTGAAGGAGAATAGCACTTAAATAAAAGTCCAACAAGAATATTCATTTAGAATTAAAAATAACTCACCCCGAACTAACAGATAAATGTCATAACCAGTCAAGTTGCTCCTGTCCAATAGAAGCGTACAAATGAAGGGGAAATAAAACTCTATCCAGACTTTAAGTAAGTTTAGGGTCTGGTTAGCAGAGTATGGAGTTAAATTATTTCACAATTAGTCAATGAAAAAAAAAACTAACCTCAGTTAAGTAAAATAAAATTGTAATCAAAACTTTTGGAATTGTAATGATTTCATTTTTTTTAAAGCAAAAACTTTTGTTTAAAAAACTTTTTTTTAAATTAAATAGCTAATTTTTCTCTCGTGAACTTAAAAAGTTATTTGCAAAACATAAACTTTTATTTGCACATCAGAAATCTTTTGTTGCGATTTTAGGCTCTGCCCACGACGTCATGTGAGAATCGCAAGCAAAACTTTGAATGACAAACAAAACTTAGATTAGCAAGCAAAGATTTCTGACATGCGCAAATAAGTTTGTTTTGCAAATAATTAGCAACATAATTGCAAAAAATGTCAATGACCTCACTGAGGTCATTGACATTTTTCGAGACATGACCAACAGAAAACTGCTGCTGCACAGTTGTTTTAAGAAGGGGCAGATATGACAAGATTTTTTTCTTCTTCTACTACCTTTCATTTTATATCTTGTTTTTTCTTTCATGTGTTTGTAAATTGTCTATGTGTTTTAAATCTGAAATGAATAAATAAAATAAAATGAATAAAAATAAATAAATAAGAAGAGAACAAAAATAGCAAAAATGCTTAAAAGTTGGAAGTTTGTTTTTAAACAGTTCACCATGATGGAAAAGAAGATTTTGGATCTTAGATTCAGTTTGGGGGAAAAAAGAAAGGCAAGAGACCGAAATAAATAAGAGACATTGTCCTCCACTCAACACAGAGAAGATGAGACAATGAGGAAAAAAGAGAAACTGACAAGAAAAAAAGAAGAGGAAAGATTGAAGAAAATGTATATAGGTACTTACAAATACACTAAGACACAAACAGAGATATAGGTCTAAATTTTGGTGGTCAGTTAGTCTCAGTAGGCTTTTCTCATGGTGACATGCATTAACAATTCAATTTTTGCTTTTGTTTAGTTTTCTTCTGCAGTTCCACATTAAAGTTTGATGCAGCTCTGCTTTTCTGAATGGACCATCTTCATCTCCACTGCAAGTGTAGCAAACCAGGCAGCTCTTTCTTTTATAGATTACAGTACACTAAAAAGTTGCATTGTGCCCTTGTTTATATTTTTTATAGTGTAATTCTGTAAAGACAAAATATATCTGGTGGTGTAGCTCTGATTTACATATCTTGCTAAATCGCAGGTTTGAATATTGCAATACTTTCCTATAACAAAGTAGACCTGCAGAAAGAAATTACTAATAAAATATTTTACATATGGATAGTTGTATGTTCTATGTAGAGGTTTTCCTAAGCTTTGATAGTATATCTCACAATTTTGTAATTTATCATTGTTTATTTAACTCTGAAAGCTGTGACTTTGTTAATATTCTGTCCTAAAATGCGGTTAGATGTGCCCCCTTTTTTTTTTGAGCACCTGCCCCTTTAGTGGTCTCTGCACGCCCCTGCCTCCCAGTCAGACATGTCTGAACCACCTCAACTGGCTCCTCTCCATGTGGAGGAGCAGTGGTTCTCCTCCGAGTCTCTCCTGATAACTGAACTTCTCAGCCTGTCTCTGCAGAGGAAGCTCATTTCAACCTCCTGGATCCATGATCTCATTCTTTCATCACTACCAGAGTTCATGACCAGAGGTGAGGGCAGGTAGTTTATCACTAACTAATGTTAAATTAAAGTGGCTCCCAAGTAAGTAAGATAATGAGTAGATATTTTTTATCCAAAAAGATGGATGGATGAATGATGGATGGACGGACTGACGGACTGACGGACGGATGAATTGATCATTTCATATGTTTGCTCTTTTGATATTTTATGACAAATTATTTTTTTCAGACTTAATTAAACTCATTCCGATTGATCTCAGTACAGAACTGGATGGATGGTGGACCCCAACAGGACCATGCCTGGGACACATCTGGACCACATCTGGATCACATCTGAACCACAGCTGGATCCCATGTGGATCACATCTAGATCACATCTGGACCACATCTGGCCCACACCTGGATCACATCTGGACCATACCTGAATCATTCTGCACCACACCTGGACCCCGTCTGGGCTACAGCTGGATCCCATCTGAACCACAGCTGGATCCCATGTGGATCACACCTGGATCCCATGTGGACCACAGCTGGATCCCGTGTGGACCACAGCTGGATCCCATGTGGATCACACCTGGATCCCATGTGGATCACACCTGGATCACATCTGAACCACAGCTGGATCCCATGTGTACCACAGCTGGATCCCATGTGGATCACACCTGGATCCCATGTGTACCACAGCTGGATCCCATGTGGACCACACCTGGATCCCATGTGGATCACACCTGGATCCCATGTGGACCACAGCTGGATCTCATGTGGATCACACCTGGATCCCATGTGGACCACAGCTGGATCCCATGTGGACCACAGCTGGATCCCGTGTGGACCACAGCTGGATCTCATGTGGATCACACCTGGATCCCATGTGGACCACAGCTGGATCCCATGTGGACCACAGCTGGATCCCGTGTGGACCACAGCTGGATCTCATGTGGATCACACCTGGATCCCATGTGGATCACACCTGGATCCCATGTGGACCACAGCTGGATCTCATGTGGATCACACCTGGATCCCATGTGGACCACAGCTGGATCCCATGTGGATCACACCTGGATCCCATGTGTACCACAGCTGGATCTCATGTGGATCACACCTGGATCCCATGTGGATCACACCTGGATCCCATGTGGACCACACCTGGATCTCATGTGGATCACACCTGGATCCCATGTGGACCACAGCTGGATCCCATGTGGACCACAGCTGGATCCCATGTGGATCACACCTGGATCTCATGTGGATCACACCTGGATCCCATGTGGATCACACCTGGATCCCATGTGGACCACAGCTGGATCTCATGTGGATCACACCTGGATCCCATGTGGATCACACCTGGATCCCATGTGGACCACAGCTGGATCTCATGTGGATCACACCTGGATCCCATGTGTACCACAGCTGGATCTCATGTGGATCACACCTGGATCCCATGTGGATCACACCTGGATCCCATGTGGACCACAGCTGGATCTCATGTGGATCACACCTGGATCCCATGTGTACCACAGCTGGATCTCATGTGGATCACACCTGGATCCCGTGTGGACCACATCTGGAGCCTGTGTGCAGCAGTTGCTCCGGTCCTCCAGGTGACAGCCTGTGTCAGATAATGTTGCAGTTTTCAGACGTCTCAGATCAAACTTTCTCTAAAAGCTTCATTTTTGTTCCTGCTCTCGTTTTGAACTCAGACTAAAATCATTTGTTTAAAATATTTCAATAATATTTTAAACAAATGATTTTAATATAAATATGATGAACAGGCTGATGGCTGTGAACTTTTTAAAGTTTAATGAGGGGAAGACTGAGGTGATGGTTTTTGGAAGCTCAACTGAGACTCCCAAGGTCAATGTTGGTTCTTTGGCTCAATACATCAGACCTATTGTTACAAACCTGGGGGTCAAGATCGATGCAGGACTAAAATTTGAAAACCACATCAGAGCAGTTGTTGAATAAATAACTCATGAGCAGACTCATGAATAAATAAATAATAAGAATAAACACTGCAAAATGTCACATCATACTGATGTACTGATCTGTTTCTTGTTGCTGCGTTCATCTGTGACCATCTGCTCATGTTCGTGCTGCTGTTTATAATGATGTTTTTCTACTACATTAGGGCTTAGTGTATTACTAGCTGATGTCTCTCTTAGTTAATCCTAGATGTTATTATTGTTTTTCTCTTGCATTTGTTGTTGGATGTAACTGGGACCCTGTGTACATAATCTCGTTTTCAACACATGTACTACATGCGGTGCAAATGACAATAAATTCTCTCTGACTCTGACTTGTTAAAACTAGTTTTTTCCACCTGAGGCAGCTGGCTAAGGTGAAGCCAATTCTTTCCAAGCAGCATTTTGAAACAGTAGTTCACGCCTTTGTGACCACACGGCTGGACTACTGTAATGCACTCTATATAGGAATCAGTGATTCGTGTATCTCTCAGCTTCAGAGGGTACAGAACGCCGCTGCACGACTTTTAACTGGCACACGAAAGTTTGACCACATTACTCCTGTTTTAACCTCCCTGCACTGGCTGCCCGTACATTACAGGATTCATTTTAAAGTTCTTTTATTTGCTTTTAAAGCGCAAAATGGTCTTGCCCCGCCCTATCTGTCCGAGTTGCTGCAGCCATACGCACCCTCTCGATCCCTCAGGTCATGTGATCAGCTGCTCCTGAGTGTCCCAAAGACAAAACGCAAGCTCAGAGGAGACCGTGCTTTTGCTGTGGCAGCTCCTAAACTGTGGAACAACCTTCCCTTGAACATCAGACAGGCCTCTTCCCTGTCTGTTTTTAAATCTCTTCTTAAAACCCATCTCTTCTCCCTGGCCTATGACACCATCTGCGATGTTGACTTTTAATAATTTTAGTCGCTTGTTTTATCTGAGTGTATGATTCCTCAACTTTTATTATGTGACTTTTATTTATTTTAATCATTTTATTACCTGATTGTGATTGTTTTGTTGTGTGTACAGCACTTTGGTCCTGTAGGTGTTTAAAGTGCTCTATAAATAAAGCTGGTATGGTATGGTATAAATATTGTGATAAGTTTCTTATTTGTGGTTTAACTCCCAACAGTAAATGACCATCGAGCCCCAGATTGTGATCGACAACATCTTCCTCTCTTCCTGCGTGTGAGATGTTATCACCGTGCAGGGCCGGACAGTGAACGCATCATTAATGCTCCTTTAATGCACCGTGGTGCTGGTTCTATTGATCCGGGTTTCCTGCTGGACCACAGCCTCAGCAGACATAATGTAATGGTTTCCAGCAGCGGAAACTGGAAACGATGAAGGATCGTTAGAGCCATGACGTCATGACATGAGATGTTTTGTTTGTGTGTATCATCAGTTATAAACATCTATACAGTTTATTATTGATCCATTCCACCATCACTCAGGAACAAGACGCCAAGATCACTGAACTGCTCCACCTGAGGAAAAGACTCTGACCATCCATCCATCCATCCATCCATCCATCCATCCATCCATCCATCCATCCATCCATCCATCCATACTCACTTCTTCCTTTTTGGGTCACTGGTGTCCATATCCAGCAGTCACTGTGTGAGTGGTGGGGGACACCCTGGACAGGTCTCCAGTCCATCACAGGGACACATAAAGACAAACAAGACAAACTCTAGAGACAATTTAGAGTTAATCAATCTAACATGCATGTTTTTTGTCTGTGGGAGAAACCCCACTCATGCACAGAGAACATGCAAACTCCACCCAGAATGCCCCCCCTCCCAGCCAGGATTCGATCCAGCAACCTTCTTGCTGAGAGGAGGGCAGCTTTACCCACTGCACCATCATGCCGCCTCCCCCGACCTAAACATAACCATTAAATGTGCATCGCTCGCTACAAACGTCAGCAGCCGTGTGTTATTTACACACTCACTCTTTCCACCCGGCTGTAACTGTTTATGTGCAACAATTTTTTTCTTATTCATAAAACACTAAAATTGGGGACATTTCTGGGGAAAAGCTTTAGCCGGGGACGGGTTGTCCAAAACGGGGACGGTCCCCAGGGACGTCTGGTCACCCCGTGCGCACTCGTCAGGACATCATTACCTGCAGTGTTCCGTCAGTGTGGACTGAAGACAAAAGGTCCTTCTCCTACTCCGCTCCTGTTTCCTGGAACACCTTGAAGATCTGAAGCTCACGAAGGGATTTTAAACATCTGCTAAGTTCAGAGCAAAAACCAACGCAGACATGTTCCTGTTTTTAATACAGGTGATCCCCGACTTACAAACGAGTTCCGTTCCTACGCCCGTTCGTAACACGAAAATCGCCGTAAGTCGGAAAACACACACCAGCCGCCACTTAAACACGTACATACGGTACTGTACAGTTACCAAGCACTTCGCCTATCCTAACACAGTACCCTACATAATTATCAAAAAACACACATAGTACATTTGGAGACAAAATAAAAAGTGAATTTCTTACTTTGAGCTGGTCAAGTCTGTCTCCATCTGTTAGCATGTTAGCTCGTTGCACGTCCGAGCTCTGCAGCTTCGTGCTGCTTCACGCAGTCCAAACTGTTTACAGGAAGGACTGTTAGCTTGTTAGCTCCATACATTTGGAGTCATAATGAAGGCAAAAAGAGTGAATAACTTACTGGAAGCCGTTTCTCCGCGGTGTCCATCCAAAAGGCTGTGCGCGTTAGCATTTTAGCTCCTCCAAAAGGCTGCCGCAGCTGTTTCTTCGCGTTTTAGCATGTTAGCTCGGTGTCCAGACAACATCTGAGGCTGCCAGGCAGACATCGAGGCGAGCTCCGCCGCCCGTCGGCTCCTTGTCCCCGGTGGGGCGTTAGCATCCACCCGTCCATCCTACAGCTAGGCTTGTTAGCATGTTAGCTCGTTGCTACTCCGGTCCGGCTCGCTGTCTGCTGCTTCACACAGTGTCATTTTCATTTGTCCCTCCGCAAAACCGCCGTTCAGCTCCAGCTCATGTATCCGAGCGCAGCAACCTCTGATCGGACACGGTCCGTCCGAAGCCGGCTCTCGAGGCCGGAACTAACTGGCTAAACTGGCGGGCACTGCCGAAAACTGACTGCCGAAAACTGGCGGAAACTGCTGGAAACGGTGTAAATCGGCTTAATAATAATAATAAGACTTTATTTGTAAAGCCATTTAAAACAACCACAGCTGCAACAAAGTGCTGTACACATGAAATCAAGAACATTTAAACACACAACAACAACAAAAAAAATTGTTTTCCTTTTATTTTATATTTTTATTAATAAGATGCATTTGTAAAGTCGGATCGCCGTAAGTCGAGGACCACCTGTATATCGCTTTATATCATTGGGGAACAGCATGCAAAACGATAACAAAGCCTATTTTTATCCTACAAAAAAGAGCCATAAGGATTATAACAGAATGCATTATCGTCACCCTACAAGTATATTATTTTGTAAATTGAAACTACTGAAGTTTTATGATTTGGTGGAATACAATATTTTCTTATTAATGTATAAAGCACAAAATAATACACTACCTTCAAATATTCAAAAAGCATTTTGTAAAAAGGAAAAGTCATTACAATCTCAAGGGAACAGACATTTTTGTTAAACCAAAGCATAGAAATTGTTTAAAGAGTCGGTTTACTTTGACATATGGAATAGGTTTGTGGAACAGTTTGGAAAATGATGTGAAAAAAGCAAAGTCTATGTCTTTATTTAGGAAAATGATTAAGAAGAAATTCCTAAAAAGATATATATAAATGTTAAAATACTAAATGTAATATAAATCGACAAATTATTATGAGTTATTAATGTTGTTCATGAATAATCATTACCATACCATACCATACCATTTTATTTATAAAGCACTTTCAACAGGAACAAGTCCACACCAAAGTGCTGAACAAACAAACACGTAACAGGCAACACAGACAATGAAGTACAACACGAAAAACATAGCAGATTTTTTGGTTTAAAGAAGGGGCAGATATATAAGAATTTTATTCTTCTTCTGCTTCCTTTCATTTTAAATCTTGTTATTTTTTCTATATATAATTTGAAATTGTCTTTTTTGTGGTTTATATTTAAAATGAAAAAAAAAATAATATATATATATCCAATATCGCTTTTTTTTTTGTTCAAAAAAGCTTTTAGTGTAACTTTTATTACTTTTGGTATTTTAGTATGTAGCATTTTTATTTCCATTGCCTCCTTTTATTGCTGTTGCTTTCATTTGATTTTCACTGATTTATTGTACCGGTTTTTATATTTTCTGTCCTGTTAAGCACCTTGGTCAATGTAAGGCATTGTAGGAAGGTGCTATACAAATAAAGTTTATTATTATTATTATTATTATTATTATTATTATTATCATTATATTGTAGCTGCTTTGTTTAGTTTTATCTTTTTTTTTGTTATTTACTTTTCATTTTATATGATTGTCTGAGCCCCACTGACATGATTTTTTAATTTTCATAAAATTGCTCAAAATATATATCTTTTATCATTTAAATATGTTCATTTTTGCAAACAAAATGCTAAATCACTTTAATTTTGCTTTAAAAGTGATTTTGAACTTCAAGCCGTGTTTAATCATGGGAAATCCAATTACACACGAACGCACCATCTGTGAGTAACACTGGGCAGAGGGCTCTGGTCTCTTTAATAGCGGACCATTTAAAACCCGACAAATTTAGCAATCTATGTGAAGATTTGAGCTATTTGTCTTCATTTTGGGAAGCAGAAAATAGTTTGGGTGATGGAACAAGAAACAACAGGATCTAATTTAGGTCTGATGCTGTATCAGACTTACCTTCATGTCGAGCTGCTCATACCTGCGCACTGTGACAAGCCCAGAGCTCTGCCCGGTGTGACATCACAGATGGTGCGTTCGGGTGTAATCAGATTTCCCATGATTAAACACGGCTTGAAGTTCAAAATCACTTTTAAAGCAAAATTAAAGTGATTTATCATTTTGTTTGCATAAAGGAACATATTTAAATGATAAAATATATATATTTTGAGCAATTTTATGAATAGTAAAAAAAATCATGTCGGTGGACCTTTAAATCAGTACCGGGACTCAACGACACTCCTGCAGAAATAACAGTTGAATGAAAAACAAAAAAACGAGTGAGCCATCTTCGTTTATTTCTCCAGCTTTGGGCGCAGAGAGGTGGAGGGGGAGGGGCTTGCGCTGGGCGCTGACGGCTGACACCGAACCTTCACTTCTTCCTCGGTGCCTGGGCGGACCGGGCGGACGGTGTTCAGGGAACCGAAGGTACCGGGAGCCGGAGGCGGGAGCGCCGGGCGCTGTGACCCGGGTGGCTCGACATGGAGCTGGAGAACATCGTGGCCAACACGGTGCTGCTGAAAGCGCGTGAAGGTGAGAGGAGGCGGGTTTGACAGCTCCGGGTCCGAACCGGGTCTGTTCCGTCTGTTGTGAGCAGCAGGAAACAGGAACCTGCTTATAAACTTCTTATAACGTGTAACAACGCTGACTACTTGTAGTAAAAAAAAAAAAGGAATAAAAACCGGAAGAGAGTTTTTCTTCGCCCTGAAGTTTGTGAAACAGGATGTTGAGGCAGAGCTGCAGGCGGGCGATCATGTTTTGGCACAGGTTGCCTGTTAGCAAAATATCTCACTGGCAGTGGTGGAGAAAGTACTCAAACACTGTACGCAATTAAAAGTACAAATAATCAGACAAAAAAATGTACTATTGTAAAAGTAGAAGTACTATATTAATGTTTTTACTTAAGTAAAAGTAAATAAGTAGGCTACTTGCTTTTAAAAATACTTAAAGTATTAAAGTAAAAGTACTTGCAGAATGCAATGGTCTACAGTATCATTAAAGGGGACCACACATGCAAAATTCACTTTTTAATGTTTTTTTACTAAACTTTGGGTATTTACTTCATAAAAAAACAGTCCTTGTGCCAAAAAAATGCACCCAGTGGTTTATTTACTCTAAGTAGATTTATTTATTTTTGATAAATACACCAGGATTCACACTTCCTGCATTTATTGACGTCACAAGCCGCCAGCCAATCAGATCAAACCTGAGTCCAGCCCCTCACCTAGCAACCCCTGGTTAGGCTCAACCCACTTCTGTATTAAACACATGACTGTTGTTTTTCATGATTTCATCTCATCTTTTGTTTATATGTTCTTAATTTCATGTGTACAGCACTTTGTTGCAGCTGTGTTTTTTTAAATGGCTTTATAAATAAAGTATAATTGTTATTTTTATGTTTTAGTTCAATTTTTAGTGTATTTGCGATCGCTGCCAACGCGCAGCCGGCAAAAATTAAACGAGCGGACCACAGGCGGAAGGACCGGGTTCGACGGGACCCTCTTCCGGCGCGATGGAGCGGAGCTTCAACTGTACAGCCTTGCAGCAGCCTCGCAGCAGGCTCGCAGCAAGAGGACCTTCTCCTTACAGATTAATTTACGGGAGACACTTGGTGAACTTTGTGTTGTCTTCACTGGAACAGCGATAACTCCCAAAATCTCATCGCGTGCAACGAGCGGAGCTGGCGAAAACCGGAAGAGGAACAAGCTAACATTAGCTTCGGATTCGGGTGGTCTAATGCTAAAAGGAGCAGCAAACTGCGGCGCGCTCAGACGGGTTTCGGTAAGTTATCTTAAGCTAACACTAACAGTAAGTCAAATGAGTAATAAAAAAAGAGCTAATTTTAAAACAACAACACATTACAGATACTGGCTGTTACAGAGGGCGTGAACAGATCGTTGAAGGGCGTGGACTTCAAGAAACCGGTCGTTCAAAACGAAAGTTAAAAATGGCAGAATTAAAAAGGGTATAATTGATTATCTAATAATTATTTTGTGCATTAAATTGAAGGAATAGGGTCTGGATATCCCACAGAAATACCATAAAAATTTAAAAAATACATCTGAGGTCCCCTTTAAGTGTGCCTACTGTATGTAAATTTTCTGTAATACATTAAGTGTTGAGTCATTTTAAAGAACAATGCTGCAGATAATACATGTTTTTATTGTGTTTACTCTGTGACACAGTTCACACTTGGACTTGTGATTCTGTGCATCAGAATTTCAGGGATGACATGTAGAGTTAAATGTCATTAAGCAAAATAAGAAAGAGGAATGAATATGTCTTTGAAAGTTTGTATTTAACACAAACCAATGTGTCATTTTAACTGCAGTAAACACATTTAAATAAAAGTTGTCTGTTTGAAAAAAGGAGCATTAGACCTGACAAAGGAATATCTGATCATTTCAACGCCAGTTTGTCATCAACTCTAGTTAAAATACTGTCTAGTCAACTTGTAATCAATAGTGAACATTATTTTAACTTCTGACACTATTTTCAAAACTTGGACCCGAGTGTTGAGACATTTGGAGACATCTCTTGTCTCTTAACATCCATGAACTGACACATTTTAATATTGCAGCAAGAATTTATTGTTCAAGTTCAGAAGAAGTTGGTTTTCAAAGATTTTTGAGTCCAGTCTGGATCTTTTGGGAGAGAAAATCTGTCCTGCTGTACTGAACAGTCTTTCAATAGTTTTTCAATGATATTTCAATAATCTTTCAATATTCTTTCAATAGTCTTTCATCCATCCATCCATCCATTTTCGTCCGCTTATCCGGGGTCGGGTCGCGGGGGTAGCAGCCTAAGTAGGGAGGCCCAGACTTCCCTCTCCCCAGCCACTTGGAGCAGCTCCTCTGGGGGAATCCCAAGGCGTTCCCAGGCCAGCCGAGAAACATAGTCCCTCCAGCGTGTCCTGGGTCTTCCTCTGGGTCTCCTCCCGGTGGGACATGCCCGGAACACCTCACCAGGGAGGCGTCCAGGAGGCATCCTAACCAGATGCCCGAGCCACCTCAACTGGCTCCTCTCGATGTGGAGAAGCAGCGGCTCTACTCCGAGTCCCTCCCGGATGACTGAGCTTCTCACCCTATCTCTAAGGGAGAGTCCAGACACCCTGCGGAGAAAACTCATTTCAGCCGCTTGTATCCGAGATCTCGTTCTTTCGGTCACAACCCAAAGCTCATGACCATAGATGAGGGTGGGAACGTAGATCGATCGGTAAATTGAGAGCTTTGCCTTTCGACTCAGCTCTCTCTTCACCACGACAGACCGGTACAGCGCCCGCTTCACTGCGGATGCTGCACCTATCCGCCTATCGATCTCACGCTCCAGTTTTCCCTCATTCGTGAACAAGACCCCGAGATACTTAAACTCCTCCACTTGGGGCAGGACCTCCTCCCCGACCCGGAGAGGGCATGCTACCCTTTTCCGGCTCAAGACCATGGCCTCGGATTTGGAGGAACTGATCCTCATCCCGGCCGCATCACACTCGGCTGCAAACCGCTCCAGCGAAAGCTGTAGATCACGATCTGATGAAGCCAATAGGACCACATCATCTGCAAAAAACAGAGAAGCGATTCTAAGGCCACCAAAACGGATCCTCTCAACACCTTGGCTGCGCCTAGAAATTCTGTCCATAAAAGTTATGAACAGAATCGGTGACAAAGGGCAACCTTGGCGGAGTCCAACTCTCACTGGAAACGAGCCTGACTTACTGCCGGCAATGCGGACCAAGCTCTGACACCGGTCGTACAGGGACCTAACAGCCCATATCAATGGGCCTGGTACCCCATACTCCCGGAGTACCCCCCACAGAACCCCCCGAGGGACGCGGTCGAATGCCTTTTCCAAGTCCACAAAGCACATGTAAACTGGTTGGGCAAACTCCCACGCCCTCCAGGACCCTGCTGAGGGTGTAGAGCTGGTCCAGTGTTCCACGACCAGCACGAAAACCACACTGCTCCTCCTGAATCCGAGGTTCGACTATCCGACGGACCCTCCTCTCCAGAACCCCTGAATAGACCTTACCAGGGAGGCTTAAGAGTGTGATCCCCCTATAGTTGGAACACACCCTACGGTCCCCCTTTTTGAATAGGGGAACCACCACCCCAGTCTGCCAATCCAAGGGAACTGCCCCCGATGTCCACGCGATATTGCAGAGTCGCGTAAGCCAACACAACCCCACAACATCCAGAGCCCTAAGGAACTCAGGGCGAATCTCATCCACCCCTGGAGCCCTGCCACCGCGGAGCTTTTTAACCACCTCGGTGACCTCAGCACCAGAGATTGGAGAGCCCGACCCAAAGTCCCCAGGCTCCGCTTCCTCAGTGGAAGACGTGCCAGTAGGATTGAGGAGGTCTTCGAAGTATTCCGCCCACCGACTCACAACATCCCGAGTTGAGGTCAACAGCACGCCATCCCCACCATAAATGGTGTTGGTCGCGTACCGCTTTCCCCCCCTGAGACGCCGGATGGTGGACCAGAATCGCCTCGAAGCCGTACGGAAGTCATTCTCCATGGCCTCTCCGAACTCCTCCCACGCCCGAGTTTTTGCCTCAGCAACCACCCGAGCCGCATGCCGCTTGGACTGTCGGTACCTATCTGCTGCTTCCGGGGTCCCACAGGCCAAAAAGGCCCAATAGGACTCCTTCTTCAGCATGACAGCATCCCTCACCGCCGGTGTCCACCACCGGGTTCGAGGGTTGCCACCACGACAGGCACCAACAACCTTGCGGCCACAACTCTGATAAGCTGCCTCGACAATAGAGGCGCGGAACATGGCCCACTCGGACTCAATGTCCCCCGCCTCCCTCGGAACGTGTTCAAAGCTCTCCCGGAGGTGGGAGTTAAAGCTCCGTCTTACGGGAGACTCTGCCAGACGTTCCCAGCAGACCCTCACAATACGTTTGGGTCTGCCAGGTCTGACCGGCATCTTCCCCCACCATCGGAGCAAACTCACCACCAGGTAGTGGTCAGTGGACAGCTCCGCCCCTCTCTTCACCCGAGTGTCCAGGACATGCGGCCGCAGATCAGATGAGACGACAACAAAGTCGATCATCGAACTGCGACCTAGGGTGTCCTGGTGCCAAGAGCACATATGTACACCCTTATGCCTGAACATGGTGTTCGTTATGGACAATCCATGACGAGCACAGAAGTCCAATAACAGAACACCACTCGGGTTCAGATCAGGGGGGCCGTTCCTCCCAACCACACCCCTCCAGGTCTCACTGTCATTGCCCATGTGAGCGTTGAAGTCCCCCAGTAGAATAGTCTTTCAATAATCTTTCAATAATCTTTCAATAGTCTTTCAATAATCTTTCAATAGTCTTTCAATGATATTTCAATAATCTTTCAATATTCTTTCAATAGTCTTTAAATAATCTTTCAATGATATTTCAATAATCTTTTCAATAGTCTTTCAATGATATTTCAATAATCTTTCAATATTCTTTCAATAATCTTTCAATAGTCTTTCAATTATATTTCAATAGTCTTTCAATAATCTTTCAATAGTCTTTCAATAATATTTCAATAGTCTTTCAATAATATTTCAATAGTCTTTCAATAATCTTTCAATATTTCAATAATTTTTCAATAGTCTTTCAATAATATTTCAATAGTCTTTCAATAATATTTCAATAGTCTTTCAATAATATTTCAATAGTCTTTCAATAATATTTCAATAGTCTTTCAATAATATTTCAATAGTCTTTCAATAATATTTCAATAGTCTTTCAATAATATTTCAATAGTCTTTCAATAATATTTCAATAGTCTTTCAATAATATTTCAATAGTCTTTCAATAATATTTCAATAGTCTTTCAATAATATTTCAATAGTCTTTCAATAATATTTCAATAGTCTTTCAATAATATTTCAATAGTCTTTCAATAATATTTCAATAGTCTTTCAATAATATTTCAATAGTCTTTCAATAATATTTCAATAGTCTTTCAATAATATTTCAATAGTCTTTCAATCTTTTTCAATAGTCTTTCAATACTATTTCAATAATATTTCAATAGGCTGCTTCTCCACATCGAGAGGAGCCAGTTGAGGTGGCTCGGGCATCTGGTTAGGATGCCTCCTGGACGCCTCCCTGGTGAGGTGTTCCGGGCATGTCCCACCGGGAGGAGACCCAGAGGAAGACCCAGGACACGCTGGAGGGACTATGTTTCTCGGCTGGCCTGGGAACGCTTTGGGATTCCCCCAGAGGAGCTGCTCCAAGTGGCTGGGGAGAGGGAAGTCTGGGCCTCCTTACTTAAGCTGCTACCCCCTGCGACCCGACCCCGGATAAGCGGACGAAAATGGATGGACCATCCATCCATCCATTTTCGACTTTTCGTCCGCTGAGGATGGATGGTCTTTCAATAATATTTCAATAATATTTCAATAGCCTTTCCATAATCTTTCAATAATCTTCCAATAGTCTTTCAATAATATTTCAATAAGGTCATGGGTGGTGTGTATCTTCTGGCTGAATCTCTGTGGTGGAATCCATTTTGGGTGTGTTAGTGGTGCTGCGGGTGCTCCCAGCTCAATGATGTATACACTAGAACATACATCATTGGTCCAGTTCTTCTTGAAGGCAGGTCTAATGTTACCTGTCCACTTTGCAGTGATTCAATGGACCAACTCCCCTCTCAACATCAGTTACTTTCAAACTAATAACAAATCAAAAAGCTGCAATGTGAATGTAACTTGTAACTCAACACATTATAGAAATGTAGTGTAGTAGAAAGTACAGATACTTCATGTAAAATGTAGTGCAGTAAAAGTACCCACATTTAATTCTACTTAAGTAAAGTACAGATACATGAAAAATGTACTTAAGTACAGTAACAAAGTATTTGTACTTAGTTACATCCCGTCACTGCTCACTGGCCATTGGCCGGACTTTAGAGCCTCAGAAGTGAAACACTGGGTGAACAGCTGACTTAACGTTTTCAGCCCGATTCAAGATGGCCGCCACAGCTAAGGGATCTTAGAAACTGGTCCAGCTCGGTCACTCTTCCACACATCGAGCTGAGATTTGGGGTGATGGTCGCTGAGAGTCATCCCCAACGTGTTTCCTGAGCGCTGGCGGATCGTGCAAGATCCGTGGCTTTAACTTGACTCAAAATTACAGGAGTCGTCTGTGTGTGTCTGTTAGCAAAATATCTCTCAAACCACTTGATGGATTTTAATGAAACGTTTAGAAAATAACAACTGAACGCACGTCTGAAACCATTTCACATCTGGAGCCAAACCACTTCAAGATGGCTGCCACAGATGAGTTATTGTAGCAACCATAAAAATGGGTATAGCTCGGTCAATTTATCAGAAAATTAGATAAATTTTGGTATGGTAGTAGCTGAGAGTTGTCCCAATATATATTCCTAGGGCTAGCTGAACACAGGAACTCCTGTCATAATGTACAAGATCATGCAAAACTTTTTTTGTTAAGACATAATGAAAATTGCATCATAATATTCTAAATCTGTGGCCTGGAAGGCGGCGGGCGACGTGCATTCAGCCTCTGAACGCTCGGCCTCGTCGTGCGGAGGCGAGTGTGGGAGCGACGTCGCAGAGCGAACATCGCCGGAGGCCTCGTTGTTGTTGTTCAGCGGGAGACAAAGGTTGTGTTAACACAATCCTACAACCTTCTGCAGGGGGAGTTCTGATCCGTCTCCGTGGAGCTCATCGGCTTACAGGAACCAGGACCTTCACACAGACACCGGATCCGTGTGCCAAGGGCAGCTCGTGACCTTTGACCTCCAACACCAGAACTTCTGAACGTACGTTAGAGTCCGATTGAACTGGCCTTGGTGAGCAGAAACCCAGACTGAGGAAAAATACAAAAATATCCACAGTTTGATGCGTTTTAACGAGAACTGGTTCTGAGGAATCTGGACCGGAATGTATTTTCCCACTAAGTCTTTATCACTTCTTAGATAAAGTGTAAAAAACTTTAAATAAAGTGTAAAAAAAAAAACTTTAAATAATGTGTAATCAACATTTAAAAAGTGTACAAAAAAACTTTACAGTGTAAAAAAACTTTAAAGTGTTTCAAAAAAACTTTAAATAGTGTAATCAACTTTTAAAAAGTGTAAAAAAAACTTTATATAGTTTTTTTACACTTTATTTAAAGTGTATAAAACATTAAATAAAGTGTAAAAAACTTTAAATAAAGTGTATAAAACTTTAAATAAAGTGTAAAAAAAAAGTGTGATCAACTTTTAAAAACTGTAAAAAAAACTAAAGTGTAAAAAAACTTTAAATAAAATGTAAAAAAACTATATAAAGTATATAAAACTTGAAATAAAGTGTAAAAATACTTTAAATAAAATGTAAAAAAAAATTCAAATAAAGTGTAACAATTTAAAATAAAGTGTAAAAAAATTAAAGTATAACAACTTTAAATAAAGGGTAAAAAACTTTTAATTAGGTGTAAGAAAAGTAAAAAGTAAACTATATTAAGTGTAAAAAAACTTTAAATAAAGGGTTTAGTGTAATAAAATTTAAATAAAGTGTAAAAAAATCGTTAGTGTAATAAACTTTAAATAAAGTGTAAAAAACTTTAAAGTGTAAAAAAATTAGTGTAAAAAACTTTAAATAAAGTTTAAAAAACTTTGGTGTGAAAAACTTTAAATAAAGTGTAAAAAACTTTAGTGTAAAAAACTTTAAATAAAGTGTAATTTTTTTTAATGAAGTGTAAAAAACTTTAAATGAAGTGTAAAAAAACTTTATTGTAATAAACTTTAAATAAAGTGTAAAAAAATTAAATGAAGTGTAAAAAAACGTTAGTGTAATGAACTTTAAATAAAGTGTAAAAAACTTTAGTGTAAAAAACTTTAAATAAAGTGTAAAAAACTTTAGTGTAAAAAACTTTAGTGTAAAAAACTTTAAATAAAGTGTTAAAAACTTTAATGTAATAAACTTTAAATAAAGTGAAAAAACATATACTGTATAAAGTGTAATAAACTGTAAAAAAAGTGTAAAAAAAACGTTAGTGTAATAAACTTTAAATTAAGTGTAAAACATTTTAGTGTAAAAAACTTTAAATAAAGTGTAAAATCTTTAGTGTAAAAAACTTTAAATGAAGTTTAAAAAATTTTAGTGTAATAAACTTTAAATAAAGTGTAAAAAACTTTAAATAAAGTGTAAAAAACTTAAGTGTAATAAACTTTAAATGAAGTGTAAAAAACTTTAGTGTAAAAAACCTTAAAGGTTCAGTATGCAGTTTCTGTAGAACTGCAGCACTTAGAAATATTTTCAACAGGCAAAGCATTCTGATCCCTCCCCCTCAGAGCCATATGTGGCTCTGCCCCCTTGTGGTCTGTTGAATTTCAAATTCAAGCTCTGTTTTTATTGGCTGATTCAAATTCAAGCTCTGTTTTTATTGGCTGGTTACAAACTCTGTTTTTATTGGCTGGAAAATGGCGGGTCACCTTTTCTTTTTAGAAATGCTTATTTACCACCTGGAGAAGCAAGGGGACAATATTTTTTTTAATTTTTTTTCAGAGATTACCTGGCTAACATCAGTCTGTCAGGAGGTAGTGACAGAGTGAAGAAATATGTTCATAAAAAAAGCTACATACTGAAGCTTTAAATAAAGTGTAAAAACTTTAAATAAAGTGTAAAAAAAATTTAAATAAAGTGTAAAAAACTTTAGTGTAATAAACTTTAAATAAAGTAAAAAACCTATATAAAGTGTAATAAACTGTAAATAAAGTGTAAAAAAAAACGTTAGTGTAATAAACTTTAAATTAAGTGTAAAACATTTTAATGTAATAAACTTTGACTAAAGTGTACAAAACTTTAGTGTAAAAAACTTTAAATAAAGTGTAAAAAAACTTTTAATAAAGTGTAAAAAACTTTAGTGTAAAAAACTTTAAATGAAGTGTAAAAAACTTCAGAGTAATAAACTTTGAATAAAGTGTAAAAAACTTTAGTGTAAAAAACCTTAAATAAAGTGTAAAAAAACTTTAAATAAATGTAAAAAACTTTAGTGTAATAAACTTTAAATAAAGTGTAAAAAACTTTAGTGTAAAAAATTTAAATAAAGTGTAAAAAACTTTAGTGTAAAAACTTTAAATAAAGTGTAAAAAACCTTTAAATAAAGTGTAAAAAACTTTAGTGTAATAAACTTTAAATAAAGTAAAAAAACTATATAAAGTGTAATAAACTGTAAATAAAGTGTAAAAAACTTTAGTGTAAAAAAACTTTAAATAAAGTGTAAAGAACTTTAGTGTACTGTAATAAACTTTAAATAAAGTGTAAAAAACTTTAGTGTAATAAACTTTAAATAAAGTGAAAAAAAAACTATATAAAGTGTAATAAACTGTAAATAAAGTGTAAAAAACTTTAGTGTAATAAACTTTAAAGGGGACCACAGATAGGTTTTAAAAAATTTTATGGTATTTCTGTGGGGTTACCAGACAATGTTCATTCAATTTAATATACAAAATAATTCTTAGGTAATCAATTATACCCTTTTTAATTCTGCCATTTTTAACTTTAGTTTTGAACGACCGGTTTATGATAATGAGATCTCGTGGCACGCCCTTCAAAGATCTGCTTGCATTAACTCCGCCCTCCAAAGGCAGACGAGGATGTCTGAACTCACGTTACTGCCACAGAGCCCTGAGCTGAGCTGAACTGGACCGTGCGACGTATTGTGGGACAGATCAGACGTGTACAAGTTGTCGTGCCATTTTTAATTTTTCCTCTGTAATAAATGTCCAACTCCCTCACTGACGTCTCCCTCCCTCTCCCTGTGCGCACGAGCTGGAGGGAGCGGATGTCACTTGCGGACACACACACACACTCACACACACTCACAGCGGGGCTGTCTTGTTATCTGTGTCCCTCGCTCAGCCGCGCGCCGGGCCTGGCACACACACACACGGGTTTGTCAATGAGGTTTAGCGGTACGTAGTCTGTCCTGCTAATGACACATAAACCAACACACACACACACACACACACACACACACACACACACAGCAACATCGCTGTTCATTAGCCTCCCATCTGAAAACTATCAATTTTAAATCTGCTTAGTGCGCGCTCCATTATCTGGGCCAGGAGGGTCAGAGAGTTAGCTGGCTAGACTCTGTGACATTTTTAGCCATGAAATCAGGAAAAACAACCGTCACGTCTTTTTATACTGAAGTGGGTTGAGCCTAACCAGGGGTTGCTGGTGAGGGGCTGGACTCAGGTTCGAGGTGGGTTGTCCTGGCGCTTGTGACGTCACAAGCGCGATGATTTTAAAACGAAACCTATCTTATCACAGTGAAATAAATATACTTAGAGTAAATAAACCACTGGGTGCATTTTTTTGGCCTTAGGACTGTTTTTTTACGAAGTAAATACCCAAAGTTGAGTAAAAAAAACATTAAAAAGTGAATTTTGAATATGTGGTCCACTTTAAGTAAAGTGAAAAAAACCTATATACTGTAAAGTGTAATAAACTAGAAATAAAGTGTAAAAAAATTTAAGTTAAGTGAAAATAACTTATACAAAGTGTAATAAACTGTAAATAAAGTGTAAAAAACTTTAGTGTAATAAACTTTAAATAAATAGTAAAATACTCTAACAGAACGTAGTAAAATACTCAAACAGAACGTAGTAAAATACTCTCACAGAACGTAGTAAAATACTCTCACAGAACGTAGTAAAATACTCTAACAGAGCACAGTAAAATACTCAAACAGAATGTAGAAAAATAGTCAAACAGAACGTAGTAAAATAGTCAAACAGAACGTAGTAAAATACTCAAACAGAACATAGTAAAATATTCAAACAACAAAGGAAAAGACTTACAGAACATAGTAAAATACTCTAACAGAACTTATTAAATTACTCTAACAGAACTTATTAAAATACTCTAACAGAACACAGTAAAATACTCAAACAGAACGTAGTAAAATACTCAAACAGAACACAGTAAAATACTCAAACTGAACGTAGTAAAACACTAACAGAACGTAGTAAAATACTCTAACAGAACGTAGTAAAATACTCTAACAGAACGTAGTAAAATACTCTAACAGAACGTAGTAAAATACTCTATCAGAACGTAGTAAAATACTCTATCAACGTAGTAAAATACTCAAACAGAACGTAGTAAAATACTCAAACAGAACGTAGTAAAATATTCAAACAATGAAGGAAAAGACTCTTACAGAACATAGTAAAATACTCAAACAGAACATAGTAAAATACTCTAACAGAACGTAGTAAAATACTCTAACAGAACAGAACGTAGTAAAATACTCTAACAGAACTTAGTAAAATACTCTAACAGAACGTAGTAAAATACTCTAACAGAACACAGTAAAATACTCAAACAGAACGTAGTAAAATACTCTAACAGAACTTAGTAAAATACTCTAACAGAACACAGTAAAATACTCTAACAGAACATAGTAAAATACTCAAACAGAACACAGTAAAATACTCAAACAGAACGTAGTAAAATACTCAAACAGAACATAGTAAAATACTCAAACAGAACGTAGTAAAATACTCAAACAGAACGTAGTAAAATACTCAAACAGACTGTAGTAAAATACTCAAACAGAGCGTAGTAAAATACTCTAACAGAACGTAGTAAAATACTCTAACAGAATGTAGTAAAATACTCTAACAGAACACAGTAAAATACTCAAACAGAACGTAGTAAAATACTCAAACAGAATGTAGTAAAATACTCAAACAGAACATAGTAAAATACTCAAACAGAACGTAATAAAATATTCAAACAACGAAGGAAGACTCTTACAGAACGTAGAAAAATACTCAAACAGAACTTAGTAAAATACTCAAACAGAACTTAATAAAATACTCTAACAGAACGTAGTAAAATACTCTAACAGAACACAGTAAAATACTCAAACAGAACGTAGTAAAATACTCTAACAGAACGTAGTAAAATACTCTAACAGAACACAGTAAAATACTCTAACAGAACATAGTAAAATACTCAAACAGAACACAGTATAATACTCAAACAGAACGTAGTAAAATACTCAAACAGAACGTAGTAAAATACTCAAACAGAACGTAGTAAAATACTCAAACAGAACATAGTAAAATACTGTACTCTAACAGAACGTAGTAAAATACTCTAACAGAACGTAGTAAAATACTCTAACAGAATGTAGTAAAATACTCTAACAGAACACAGTAAAATACTCAAACAGAACATAGTAAAATACTCAAACAGAACGTAGTAAAATAGTCAAACAGAACATAGTAAAATATTCAAACAACGAAGGAAAAGACTCTTACAGAACGTAGAAAAATACTCAAACAGAACTTAATAAAATACTCTAACAGAATGTAGTAAAATACTCTAACAGAACGTCGTAAAATACTCTAACAGAATGTAGTAAAATACTCAAACAGAACGTATTAAAATATTGAAACAACGAAGGAAAATACTCTTACAGAGCATAGTAAAATACTCTAACAGAACTTAGTAAAATACTCTAACAGAACGTAGTAAAATACTCTAACAGAACATAGTAAAATAGTCTAACAGAATGTAGTAAAATACTCAAACATAACGTAGTAAATTACTCTAACAGGACGTAGTAAAATACTCTAACAGAACGTAGTAAAATACTCAAACATAACATAGTAAAATACTCAAACAGAACATAGTAAAATACTCAAACAGAACATAGTAAAATATTCAAACAACGAAGGAAAAGACTCTTACAGAACGTAGTAAAATACTCTAACAGAACATAGTAAAATACTCAAACAGAACATAGTAAAATACTCTAACAGAACACAGTAAAATACTCAAACAGAACGTAGTAAAATACTCAAACAGAACGTAGTAAAATACTCTAACAGAACACAGTAAAATACTCTAACAGAACATAGTAAAATACTCAAACAGAACATAGTAAAATATTCAAACAACGAATGGTAAATGGTAAATGGAGCTTATTTATATAGCGCTTTCCAGCCCCCTGTGAGGAGCCCCAAAGCGCTTTACAATACCAGCCATCCACCCATTCATTCAGACATTCATACACCGGTAGTGGTAGCCTGCCTTGCAAGGCGCCATCCAGACCTACCGGGAGCAACTCGGGGTTAAGTGTCTTGCCCAGGGACACAACGACACATGGTGGGCGGATGCGGGATTCGAACCTCCAACCTTCCGATCAGGGGTCGACTGCCATTACCACTACACTACGGTCGCCCCACAACGAAGGAAAATACTCTAACAGAACGTAGTAAAATACTCAAACAGAACGTAGTAAAATACTCAAACAGAACGTAGTAAAATACTCAAACAGAACGTAGTAAAATACTCTTAACAAAACTTAGTAAAATACTCAACAACACGTTAAAATAAATCCATAAAGTTTTTTTTAGTTTTCTGTTTGAAGAGGGAAGCTTCATGCAGGCTAATGGAGAACAAGCGCAGCTAAAGCCATGGGAAGAGTTGTGTTTGTGCACCAAACTTTAGCTGATAACCCGGAGGTGCAAAGAAACAGAACAGAAAGATTCGATGTTCTGGCCCGGTCGGGTCAGCTCTGAGTGTCGGTCCGGCTCCTGAAGCTGTCTTGATGTGATTATCTGAGCTTCCTGCTGTTTGTCTTCGTTTACATCGTTACCTCTGACGCAGCGGTGCTGCTCCATCAGTTCATCTGTGGTTCTGATGGTATCACCGGATTCCTGGCGCACGCCCCAAACATCGTTTGAGCGTTTCCATGGAGACCATTGATTTTTGCTCCCGCCTCGTGTTTGAACAGCGGGTCCTGAAGCGTCGTGGATGTTCTGAAATAATGTTGGACTCAAGAATTTAACAATAAAATGGTCTTCCGTGACCGTGGCGATTCATGAAGAGCTCACAGGTTCAACAGAGTCATGGGAGGAGCCTAAAGCAAAGCAGGAAGTAAATGAAACTTTGGGGGCTCATGATTGGTGCAGAATCAACTCTACCTGAAGCTAAAAGTAATGAAAAGCTAGCAACAATCTAAAAGTAGCTATAAGCTAAAAGTAATGAAAAGCTAGCAACAATCTAAACGTATCTAAAAGCTAAAAGTAATGAAAAGCTAGTAGCAATCTAAAAGTAGCTAAAAGCTAAAAGTAATGAAAAGCTAACAATCTAAAAGTAGCTAAAAGCCAAAAGTAATGAAAAGCTAGCAACAATCTAAAAGTATCTAAAAGTTAAAGTAATGAAAAGCTAGTAACAATCTAAACGTATCTAAAAGCTAAAAGTAATGAAAAGCTAGCAACAATCTAAAAGTAGCTAAAAGCTAAAAGTAATGAAAAGCTAGCAACAATCTAAAAGTAGCTAAAAGCTAAAAGTAATGAAAAGCTAGCAACAATCAAAAAGTATCTAAAAGCTAAAAGTAATGAAAAGCTAGTAACAATCTAAAACTATCTAAAAGCTAAAAGTAATGAAAAGCTAGCAACAATCTAAAAGTATCTAAAAGCTAAAAGTAATGAAAAGCTAGCAACAATCTAAAATTATCTAAAAGCTAAAAGCAATGAAAAGCTAGCAACAATCTAAAAGTAGCTAAAAGCTAAAAGTAATGAAAAGCTAGCAACAATCTAAAAGTAGCTAAAAGCTAAAAGTAATGAAAAGCTAGCAAAAATCTAAAAGTAGCTATAAGCTAAAAGTAATGAAAAGCTAGCAACAATCTAAAAGTAGCTATAAGCTAGATAAAATATAAAAGTAGTGAAATTCTGGCTTAAAGCTAAAATTAGCTAAAAGCAATTTTTAATCAGGAAAAAGTGAGCTAAAATATTAAAATAGCTAAAGGCTAGCTAGCGAAAGGCTAACTAAAACGTGAAAGTAGCATCAAAACCAGAGCCAGAAGCTACAGCAGATTTTAAAGTGAAAATGTTTTTAGGATTTGAAGAGATCAATTTTTTTTCCCTAGGGAAAGTTTTTTGAAATCAAGTTAACGAGTTCAAAACATTTAAAAGTTACAAACACTAAAAGTGTGAGATGTTCCCGGTCGAGCCGAACGTTTTGAATCATGAACGGTTCAAAATGTGCAAAGTCTGTGGAAGAAGCAACATTTCAAAATAAAACATTTTATTCTCCACGTTAGGTTCCGTGATTCTACAGTTTGTTCTAAAATACAGAGTCCCCGACTTACGAACGAGTTCCGGACCTAAGGATTGTTCGTAACCCGATTCTGACGTAAGTCGGAACCCATAAACCCTAAAAACACATACCAGTGCTGTATTTAATGTACAACTGTACTGTTTGTAGGTCCGTTCGTAAGTCCGGTTGCCGTAGGTCGAGGGCGCCGTAACTCCAGGACTCCCTGTATAAAACAACTTTGTCTCTCCAGTCGTCCAACACGAAGCCGTAACGATTCTTTCAGATCAATGCATCTGATCACCCATCTGTTTATTGTGGATCTAAAAACTCCAGACAAACAGAAACATAGCACTTTGAGATTTTTATTAATGAAAAGTGCATTATAAATGGAATTCATTATTATTATTATTATTAGAAACACACAAAACGCAATTTATGACCCAAAGAAGAAGAAATCCAATGAGTCCGAACGGATTTGGTCCCTGCAGAGACCGGTTCATGAAGCGGCTCTATCGGTTCGGCTCTGTGCTGCACCAGAAACACAAAGATAATCCGGAGCGACGACCAGAACCAAACCAGAACCTCCTCTGAAACATCAGTTTAAAACATTGTGAACCCTAAAAACTTCAACCCGTTCCTTTTTTCTTTGACACGGACACAGTTAGAACAACTCGGCTCATTCTTTCGTGTTT